>JADOBS010303826.1:0-27259 GCA_015708375.1 Cydonia oblonga | reverse complement strand
GTTATTGAGAGAGAGAGAGAGAGAGAGAGAGAGAGAGAGAGAGAGAGAGAGAGAGAGAGAGGGAGGTGTTTGTAAGGCAAGGGGCCAGTAGATACGGGGAGTGGGGCAGGATTGTCGAGCATTCTTCTACCAATGAGACTTCCTTTCCGTTCAAGGAACCAATTAATTAGGGCCATCCAAAGTGAAAATTGTCAAACCTTTGGTTTATATATTGCGGTGACCCGAGAAGATGAAGAAACCGTACATGGGATGAGATTAGGTCCCATTACTGTTGCAACACTCTAGAGCAACAGCCAACATATCTGCTTAATTTGAGGATTTCTTTTGTAGTTAACCTACAAACTGCATGATGAGATCGACTCATGATTCCGTTTTCATATTGATTCCAATGGAGTTTACTTAGCTATGCAAATCTGAGTTAGGTTAATTGGTCAAGTGTGACCCTTCTCTAGTACTCGAGAATCGAGATAATATCTCACTTTGCGTATATTAATTAGTATCAGATATTGCCTTCATCTTGTAAAATAGAAAATTTTGAGTTTTTTGAATTACAATAGTACATGTATATAGATAGTCAAAATGCTCAGTGGTAAATGACGAATTTGAGGCCCATATTACACACGACACATCCTGAGTGCGATGATGGCGCTAGTGAATTACACGACCATATTCAATGGGAGACTGAAATGCATATGTGAATCTTTTTGACCCCCAGAAAGGTGGATTGTGATGACGAATCCACCTGCTGATCTCCTTTTTATGAGAAGAAAACAATGTGGGATGCCGGGGGTTTGTGGACACAACCAGTCTGGTCTTAGCTTTGAGCATACACTAGGCTAGCTAGCTATGAACAATTTGACCATCACAATTGATATATATATTTGTTTCATGCTAAATAAACAAAATTGGAAGATTGACTCTTTCATTTTTTAGATTTATATATAATTTTCAGGACATGTGGTAGCTTGCTTGTTTGACCTTATTGTCATGAGAATCGAATTCAATTCATGTTCGAGTTTTCAATTCATATTCACACGCTTTGCTACATATATGCCATAAATATGTTAATGCACGCTAAGTAATTGCATGGGAGGAAACAATTCCTTTGCTTTCCTTATACTCTTTCTTTTTATATATTTTCTTTCATTTGTTTCATTGGTTTTTGTAAATTTGATCCTCTTTTGAACTAAAAAAAAGTTGGCAACAAAAAAATATATATTTGACAACTCAACTTTTCTTTAAACACCGAGCTGATTAATATAATAGAATTCAATTTCACTCGCGTTTACCATTATGTAACGCCCAAAGAATCATCAAATGGTCAGACAATTTTTCAATTTGAATAAATATTTGCACTGAGGTAAAAGATGGAATAGATGATTAGCGTTGTATTGCTTTATAAATTAATTAACGTTCTATTAATTTACAAATTGATTACTACTTGAGCGTTGTTATTGTAACGAGAAATTTAAATGTCAATACACTTTTTTGGTGCATAAAATGGAGTGGAATAAGCAAATACAATATTTAGCAAGTTACACAAAGATCCAATATCGTTGTGTGTGCAACTGCAAACACGACCTCCAAAGGCATTATATCCCCTCTTTACTCTCTCTCTCTCTCTCTCTCTCTCTTCCGGGAATGGGCATGGACTTTGAATTGCCTTTTTTCCAAGATAAAAGGCTCTTGTCGCGTGTAGACCAAATCCATGGAGACCATGGATTCAGATGGCCATATGGCTGGCAAGGGAAAAGGATCCTAAAGATTTCGCGATCGTAATCGTTCATCGTACATTGTGCGATTAATTTTCGTTAAGTCTTATTTATATCTAATTTTAAATTTTAAATTTTGAAATAATTTATGACCGTACGATGTTAGCGTGAAGTGCCTGAGATCAAATACAAGATTTCAAACTAGGGCTAAAAAGTGCCCTACGTGCCCTTCTTGGTCTCGCCCACTTTGCCTCGGTTGGACAGTATGCCCTACATGGCATCCGGTTTACTCACTTTCATGAAAAATACTTACATGACACGACATGAGACGAGACGAGATGACCGCCGTGCTTAGAAGGTTCTTCTCCTTCTATTATCTACTCAGACCACAATCAGCCACGTGGGGCTGCCTGTCGACGTGGCCCAACATTTTTCATCTACTTTTCTTGGATGATGTCGACCTGTTTGATCTCAACTTCTAACACTATTTTTGGCCCATTCCTTTTTACTTTGAAAGCGCAAAGTTCAAACAAGTTGTTGGCCGTCTCAAAAATAAAAGGGTGTCGATGGCAAATTCTGTAATTTTAAGAACACAAGAATTTCCACTAATTTACCTAAATTATACCAACTCTGATGATATTTTTAGTAACTTTACAATAGTTGGTCCTAAATCCTAGCAAAACCATCGGAATTCCCTGTATACAAATCCTTCAAAGTGGACACTGAGTTGATGAAAATTACGTCAACTGTCGCATTTGTCACACTAAATCTGCCGGCAAAGTCTCGAGGAGTAACAAACGAAACCAAGACCAAGTAAAAATCAGCAGTACTCCACCTAATACAAAAGAAAAGGGAAACTGCACCTACGGTGCGGACCTAAGCACTGCTTTTGATTACTTTGGACCTTTCAGATCCTTGAAATCCATACCGTTCACTAAATCATCCTCGTCAATAGCATCAGCTTCCGCGTTCAGGTCATGTTCTTTAGCCTTCCTCCCAGTCTATGTCATCCTCATCGTCCGCTGTAGCATCAGCTTCGACGTTCAAGTCATGGACCTTATAATTTTCTGCATTACCTGTAGCGTGTATGAGAAAAGATGTCAAAAGCAGAAAGTAGAGCACAGCGATATAGCACATCAATGAAGAATCTGTCACAATGCATTGTCAAAATTTGTACTTCTATACAGAAATGAACTGCGAATCAAAAACTTGAATATGCATACAACATAAATCAACACATGTATTGGCTTAATGACCACGTGCCATTCTCATTGTTTGTCGGAATTAACTGAATTAGAGGACGGCATTTCAAATTAAAGAACAATCTGAAATTGAACACTGATTGCCAAATGATCACATTTACCTGTTACTGGAGCCTCTTCCCAGTCTACATTATCTTCTCCTTCATCCTCGCGCTTTGACTTCATGCCAACCCGACGATTAGGAGACACTGCGGAGGGACCATCAGAGATCTGTGTTTCCTGTGCTTTCTTTGCTTCTTCTTCTTGCTGTCTTTTTATTAGAGCAGCATAATAAGCTTTTAAATACTCATCCTGTAAAACAATGAAGATACAATTAACTCAAAAGTTTAATTTATTTATTTTGAAGGGGGTCTCAAAACAAGAAATTATTGCACAAACCTGTATATTTTTCTCATTATTTTCGGTACTGAATTTTTTGTCTTCTGTGAACTCTGGAACTGCTACACTTCCACTGCCATCCATCTTTTGCTCCTGCTTGACCTCTCCACGTTGTTCTTTTGTAAGGTTCATGCCTTGCTTGATCATCCAAGGTGGCAAAACTTTCAGGCTTGTACCATCAGCTTCAGATTTAATATCCTTTCCTTTTCCTTCAGCCCCAGAGAAATCAACTTCAACCTGCAAACGGAGATATTTCAAATCCTTACAGCTGATGCAATTACCATATAGTCATTACTGTCAAATAAAAAACAGTTATCCCAAACACACCTCAAGGCAGATAGACATGATTGGATATTTGGAGGGAGGGGACAAGACTTACCTTTGTATCTCCCAGAAAGGGCATTGGTGTTCCACCGTATCCCATCCCATGAGAAGATTTGGAGGGATCCATGGCACTAGACTCACCATTCTCAGCACGTCTAGCAGCACTTGCTCGCGCTTCCCAAGCTTGGAGACTTCCAAATTCAGGAGGAGATAAGTCTTTAACTCTATTAATTTGGTCCATTAGAGGCTTCAGCTGTACCTGCATTCATTTCATTTATCAACTCAGACAACAATTAGAGCAGTAGAATACAGAATACACAAGTACAGTAAAGTGCATCATTACATATCAAAATCAAGAAAAAGACAGAGCAAAAACCTCCATCTTTTGAAGCAAGTCTTTTAATTTTTCACGGCGCCGCCTCCTTGCATTGTCGTCTCCATCTCCTACTACTTCTTGCGAAGCTAGCTTGTCACTCTCAGCCACAAGTTCTCCATTGCAACTTTCACAATGGAAGTACTCATCCTCCATAGACACCAGTTGCAGCGCATCTAAAGCGTTGTATCTAAAGATTTGCGCTTGCATGCATAATTCAAGTATCAAAATGAGGAACACACACAGAAACACAAAGGAAAAAGAAGAAACAGTTGAGACCTTTTCCCACAGTTGGGGCATACATATTCCTGAACTGTGTTCTTGTCCTCCAACTCATCTTTCAGTTTTTTCCGCAAACGGTGCAGTCTGTACCTTACCACATCATATATCTGAAATATACTCTAGTTTAGGCCTTAACCGAAAACATAGAAGCCAATATTTTATCAGCAATTGATAAATTGAATAATCAAGTCAAGCCAGCAAAAATACCAACATTGATTCATTCACCATCTAGTTATTGATCTAATTGTTTTTTGTTTTGTTTACAATTAGTCAATTACATAACTAAAAATAAGAAAAAAATCTAGATATATATGTATACAAAATCTATGAAACCAACCTGTGCATAATCCAGACAGCAGTAAGAGTGAGTGTGCATCTTAACTTTCTCTTCCCCTTCTTTTACAGGTGGACCATCTCCTGTGGCAGCAACAGCTGCATTGTGCACCTTTGCACCCTTAGCTGTCTGCAAAAATTAATGATATAAGGAATAAAACCCACATAAAGGGTTACTTGCCAAATAGGGCAGCTTGTTAATCCATATCAATCAACAGCAAAAGGAAGCAAGATTTGTTCCGTACAAATTACTAGACTTCAACCTTTAAATATAAGGGAAAGATTACTATAATTCATCAAATAGAGATCGATGGACTACTAGGACAACCACAATGCACAAACTACGAAGATTAATTGGAATGGCAGAATCATCTAGCATAACCTAAAATGAAATTTCACAAAAAGCAATGCTCATTACATCTTCCATCATAAGATTAAAGGTGCAAACGACCTTGAGGGCTTGAGTGTCCAATATATCAAAAAATAGTGTTAAACAATAACAAAACATATATACAGAGTAAATTTTATATATAAGGAAAAAGTGTTAATAACAAGGTGTTCTTGCAGGTTTAAGCAAGTTGTAAGTGAAAAAATTGATTCCCTGCCTTCACAACAATATCTAATTACTTTTTTTAAACCTGGTAACGCAGGCAATAATTGGATCTTATAAACCTGATTAAACCCTCATATCTGAAGACTACAATAGCCTGGTACACCAGCTTGACCTGCCTCAGGTTAATCAAATGCAATCTAGTTCTTTCAGGAAAACTATACAACTATTTCTCTTTTGACTCATTTATACCAGGGCCTTTCTTGTTAGCTTCTGGAATTTGAGAAAATAAATTCTCTTGAACACACGCGCGCACATACTGGTGTTTATCTCTTTCTATTGTACCTCATCTTTTAAGAGGTGTCATATAAGAGTTTATCTGGTTACTGTCCAAGTCACATGGGTTGGACTTGGATCCCTCTTTGTGCGTTTATCATACGGTTGGGGATGAAGTGAAGTAACAGCTAAGAGCCTAAGACCATTCTCTTATAATTGGCAAACCCGTAAAGCCATTAGACAATTTGGACCGAGGGGCCTCAAAGCTCCAGCATTGCTTTAGGAAATCTTGGTTTACTCAATTTCTATTTGAAATGACTAATGGTACAAACTAGATTGAGCACTAGGATCACTTACATGTGAAAGATACCTAAAAATACAGATACCAACATTGTTAATACCCTTCTCGGTTTAACCCTTCAAGAATGTAGAAACTTCTCTCCATTTTTGTGTATTAATATTCACAAAATGAATCAGAATAATACGTAAAACTCATCAGATGGACCAAACCAACTGGTAACCAAAAAGCATTGAATAATACAGAATAACTAAGATCAAACGAATGACCTCTCTCCTATGATCTCTGGTGACCAGTTTTTCCTCCTCAAAAAATCGCAAAGTACGACGAAGTTGCTTCGAGTGCAGTTTCAAGTCCTTTGCCAAATCTTCTTCCCTTACCCATTGTCGTCTGGCATCAAAACATCTAAATATTACTCACAAGCAAACAAATGACGATTAAAAAAGCTTGTGCACCTTCACCCTCAAACACACACACACACACACACGGAATCACCCATGCAATGCACAATAAAAACCCTCATAGCCATGTCCATGCTAAGTTTTGTAGGGCCCATTTGGGATTGCTTGTGGACTGGAATAGTTAACGTGTTTTCAGATAACCAAAAGCGCTTCTCACTACGAATTCATTTGGGACTGCTTTTGTAGGAAGCACTCATGCTCATAAGTGCTTTTGCTCAAAAGTCCAAAAATTCAAGAGCTTCCTAGAAAATCACTTCTACAACCCAAAAGGGCTTTCAAATTTTTCTGCCAAACGTAGTGAGAAGTTCTTTTGGTTGTAAACATGCACTGTTAGTGCTTCCAGAAGCAATCCCAAACATGCCTATGGGTCATAGGAGCACTTTCTGGAAAGCAGGAAACACCAAACATTTGCGAGTGCTTTTCAAGGAAGCACTTGGGTATTTAATAAAGATTTCGACAAGTATATAGTAAAGGCACTTCTAGCAGAAGCAGTTATAAGCAAAAATGGTTCCTACAAAAGCCGTCCCATACGAGCCCCTAGTATTTGGCATGATAAAGTAATCAAACTTACACACGAAATTCAACCAAAATAGTTGCTCATAGCTCACTTCACCAACCCTAATTCACATTTTCCCTCTCCAATTACTCAGTCAGTAATCGTAGTTACCAATACTCTCTCACCCCACATTTCTACGATTTATTTCATTTTTCTACCCAAAAACGCTGCTTTAATCCAAAGGCAATACAATTAACTTCACAAACCTCGATAGAGCATCGAGCACCACCACCGCAATCCCCCGATTATCGCTCCGGCCGGTCTTGGGCTGATTCTCCCCTTTCGTCGGTATGTCATCGTAAAACGCCCTCGCAGTAAGCTTCACCAGCCTGAATTCCGATTGAAAACACCAAAAAGATAATCAACACACGACATTTAAATTTCTGCAGTTTTAAATGAGAGCGCAAATTGATCGAATTAATACAGAAACCCTAGGGGAGTTCAAGAACGAGTACTTGTTGAACGGCTCGATGCTCATCGTCTACGAATCAATTTCCGGCGAATTTCTTCCGATTTTTGAATAATCTCTCTCTCTGCTGCGTGCGCGGGTTCAGTTGGGCTACTGCTAGAGAGAGAGAGAGAGAGAGAGAGAGATCTGTGGCTCTCTGGTAGGTTATGGAGGGACCTATGGTAATGCCGTATGTCTTATGCAGTTGAATAATTTGCCTAAAAGGCCGCTGAGAATATGCGATTCACGAATGGGCTTGGAAGGTTTCTGAACTATTATAATAAAACCCATATCCAAGCCACGGATTTAGTTTATTTACTTCGTAAATTTTGTATTAAGAGAATTCGAATTTGAAATATCTTTCCACGTTGATTGTAGTAAAATGTTTGTTTTATTGGCAAATAAATTATTTTCTTTTTCACAATATGTATGTTATACCGTGCTAGCATGAAATCTTTATTTATTTATCAACGAAATTCTATTCATATTTACGATTTTCCAATGTCAAAACAAGATTTCATCAAAATCTACTACTTGTTGGGTGACGCCTTCTTTTAATGAGCACCCTGCCATTGGATTATGAACTTTACCAGCCTTACATGACCAAAAGCTTGTTAGATTTAGAAGAAAGATTTCAAAATGAATTCAAAGTAATTCAAGCCTCAAGTGGTAAGTTAAGCATATACGATGAAATACATGGGGCATTTCATAATTTCCAAACTTTGTAGGCCTCCATTTACAAATTTGACTTTCTTGTGATTGTTGATGTGACACAATGCAATTTGTTAAAAGGAAAACTAATGAAAATGGTTTGAAAATTTTGAGTTTTAACGATAAGGACAAAATAAATGGTATCAAAATTGATTTCTTAACGTAGAAATATGATTTTTCGTTAAAATGAATAGTATTGAAGTTTTTCATTAAAACTCATTTTGTTAAAGGAAAGAGATCAAAAACAAAAAATAGTTTTGCCGCCCCCAAGGGTCCCACACATGCAATCTGAACCACACTTTGATTTCAGCAAAGATCTTTTATCAGCCGTTAGATCTGCATCATCAACAAGTTGACGGTCGAGACGCGAAGCATAACGCAGTTGTCGTCCTCCTTAACCAGAGAGAAGCCCGTGAGTGCGTCTATAAATAAAACCCTCATTTTATGTTTTTCGGGATAAAAAGAAAGACAGCTACTGAGCTTGTTCGATCCTTCTCTCTCTAGCTTTCCGTACGTCCATGGCGAAGCCTCGAAAGCCCAAGAACGAAGACGCCAAGCCCGAAAACTCCGGGCCCGTCGTCCGCCACCAGAAGCTCTGCCTCTCCATCGACGTCGATAAGCGTCGCATTTACGGGTTCGTCTCTGCCCTGCATTAACACACACAAAAGGAAGAATACACCGTTGCATGTTCACTGATTTCGTGGCGAATCTCTATGGGTTTTGGGAAAATTCGAATTGGGTTTTGAGATTCGGGGAAATTGTGAATTGGGTTTTGTTTTTGGTAAAAATTGGATCGTAGATAAGCAGCTTTGGGAGCCAGAAATTGTTGTGATTCTGCATGGTTAGTGTTTAAGTTGCTTGATTTTGTTTAATTTTGATGGGATTGTAGGTACACTGAGTTGAAGATTGTGGTCCCAGAAATTGGGATTGTAGGGTTACACGCAGAGAATTTGGGGATTGAGAGTGTTTCAGTCGACGGTGAGCAGACCGAGTTCGAATACTACCCGCAGAGTAACCATAAAGATGCGGAGAGCGAGAGGAGATGGAGCTGGGTGACATCGCCGAGCTCTGCTGCCGATGCGGCAGGGTCAACATATATATCGGCTCTTGAGAGAGAGCTGGTCCCGAATTTATTGATCAATTGCTGTAAGGCTTTCAAGGCCGGAAGCGAACCGCAGGAGCAACTGCTTGGGGATAATGAGGTGCAGCAGTCTTCTGGAGAAGCCAAGCAGGTTATGGTTTATTTTTGGAGTTGTGGTTTTGTGAGTTGAAATTTTGTGGCGGGTTTTCAAACTCCAGGGTTGATCAATGTAAATGGCTAGGATGGCATTAATTTTCGCGTTTTGTATCAAATTTAGCTGGTAGGGTATGTGCATATGGAATTACACGTTTAAGTATTTATACTTGTACATATTGACTGAAAAAAGAAGAAAAAAAATTACTTGCGTATGGTTCAGACTTTTGTTGCCCTGCACTTTTCTGGAACTTTCGCAGTGGGTTTTTAGAGTTCAGGTTGATAAATGTAAATGGTTACATTTCGTGTTTTGTATCGAAATTTAGCTGCCAGGGTCATTACGTATGCCTATATGGGCTTACACATTTAAGCATTTATACTTGTACACGTTGACTCAAAAAGAAGTAAAAAGAATTACTTGCGTATGTTTCAGATTTTTGTTTCCCTGCGCCTATCTAGAATTTTCGTGGCATGTGTTCATAGCTTAATAGAAGATGAATGTTGATTTTATGCCAGAAGTTATTAGGAAATGACCAGTATCAGAACTGATCATTTTGTGGAGGGTTCAATTGGCATAATGTGTTGTGACTGCGTTTCTCTTGTCTATGGTTTCTCATGTTGTTTGGTGTTGGTGCAGAATGTGAGGTTGGTTCGTGTTGATTATTGGGTAGAAAAAGCAGAGACAGGAATTTATTTTCATGATGCCATTCTACATACTGATAACCAGATACGGCGTGCACGGTGCTGGTTCCCTTGTATAGATGACAATTCACATGGTTGCTGGTACTAATTGTCTAACTGTGCTATTCTTTTGGTAGTTTTGCGTATTATTGATAACACTCGGCATATTCATAATGACTATTATATGTTCAGCTATGATCTGGAGTTCACTGTTGCACAAAATCTTGTGGCTGTTAGCACTGGAAACTTACTATACCAGGTGAGATCAATGATAGAACACGTCTATTCATGTTTAAGTGCCAACATATTGTGTATTTTTCATGACAGAAGTGCACATGCCTGTGATGAGTCCATTAACCAGTGTGTAAAATGAAATTGTCCGACAAAAGTATAGCAGAATAAAATCTGAAATTAATAGGCATATTCTGTGGTTTTTATTCCGTAAAACAGTAGTTAGCAAACAATAGAAAAATATTGTTTGAAGTAAATACTTCTCTTAGAAAAGTAAGGAAATTTGTCACAAAAAGAAATAGTTTTTCAGTAAGTTTTTATCACTTCGTATGATTAATGCCTTGCCATGACATAAACCGGGGTTCGATTCCTGGTTGGTGCACTATTTGCGGGGATAGCTCAGTTGGGAGAGCGTCAGACTGAAGATCTGAGGTCGCGTGTTCGATCCACGCTCACCGCTGGCATCTACTGGATCGACGCTCTGTTGAGGGGACCTTTAACTTGGGTGACGGGACAATCTCTATTGTTAAGGGCAATATACAGCATGAAAGTCAAGCTTTCAAGTGGAGACAAAAAAAAAAAAAAGTACTTATTGTGGAAGTAATTTCTTTAATTCTGTAAATCGCCATTTGAATGCAACCATGCAACTGGCCAGGTTTCTAGGCTGATGAAGTCCCGGTATGCTAGAGACACCAATAGTAATTTGTTGAAAGCCAATAAGGTGTGTGTACATCCTGGATACCAGAAACTACGCTTCCCTTGGAAAAAAAAGGCAGTACATAGGCAATTGAAACTGTTTTCCGTTCCTTCACCTCAACAATCTTGCTAGTTTTCTTATCTAGTTAGCATTTAAAATATTTGTAGAAACGTTACAGTTGTTATTACATGGTCATAGGTACCTTTCTAATGACTTGACAAATTGTAAACCAATATGTAGTTTTTGTCTCTTCACCAGCATTCATGTTATCATGCATATAATAGAATGACAATTAGCTAATGGAAGTCATATAACCAAGAAAAAAGATAAACTAGTGGAGGTGTCATCATGCTTCTGTATTGAGACGGACTTTTGCCAATTTTAAGTTCGATATTCACAAAATCCTTCTTTTTGGGGGTGGGGGGGTTGTGTCTACGAGACAATCATATTCCATCTGTTTTCTAGTATCGTCTTTACACGACAATGTTCTTTTCTTCTTTTGCTGGTACGTGACATGGATCTTTATAGAGAGCTAACCCTTAGTCTATTGAAGACCAGTTACCATGTGCATCCTCATGCAGGGGGCCTGGATGTTGAGACGAAATTCAATTCCTGCAGCCTTGTTGAATGCCTGTAGAAGTTTATTTTCGTATTAGCCTTAAGTTTCCAATTTCAGAATCCAGGTTTTCTATGTATATATGGTGGAATAGAACTATTGTTATGGAGCCAAGTGTTGTGGCATCATCTTGAGTATCTATAGACAATAGTAGTGTGAGATAAAGTCATAATCGAGATATGGCTTGCAGCAATTGTAAATGTAATTGGATAATCATATATAGGATATTCCTTCAAAATTTGTCACTTGAGTTGTCGTTGCCATCAATATGTGCAAATAACTCGCTAACATTCTACATGGGTGCATTTGGCCGGTCAATGTTCACAACTAGTATAATTGTATCATACTCTGTTTTCCGTGTTGATGTTGCAACTATGCATAACGACTTTATTGCAGGTTTTGAGCAAGGATGATCCTCCTCGCAAAACATATGTTTATAGATTAGATGTTCCAGTTAGCGCTCGGTGGATATCCTTGGTGGTTGCGCCTTTTGAAATCCTTCCTGATCAGCAATTTGGTCTAATATCTCACATGTGCTTGCCCATTAATCTGTCGAAGCTTCGGAATACTGTAGAGTTTTTCCATAGTGCATTTAGGTTTGTCTACTAGTCATATGGCTTTGTTTGGTTTCGTAATGTGTCTTCATGTTTTACATCATACATCATTTTCTTACCAGTATGTTTTAACTCCACAGCTGTTATAAGGATTACCTTGCGATAGAATTTCCTTTTGGGTCATACAAGCAAGTTTTTATTGAGCCCGAGATGGCAGTATCATCATTAAGTTCGGGGGCATCCATGAGCGTTTTTAGTTCTCAAGTTTTATTTGATGAGAAGATCATTGATCAGGTTTGGTTATTCCACATATTTTCTACGAGTCACATTCATATGATGATTTTATTTCACATTTACGAAAGTTAAGCAAGATCTGCATGTAGCTGTAAAATCCATTGTGGAGGTTTGATAAATGTAGTAGGCAGTGAATAAACAACATAAAACTAGCGTAAGCAAGGTGTATTAACGATTTAATACTTAAATAGAAACCTGAAAAATGGAAAGTTTTGCTGTTTACCACTCCGGTCAGATACCCTGACCACTGCATATTTAAAATCTTATCTTTGTGGTTGGCCTAGGTGGTGAGGGAGGATGGGACAATGGATTAGGATTATGATAGTTCCAGGGTTCAATTTCAATGTAACCCAAAAAATAAAGCCGTCTCATATTCAATGATTAGCTTTTTTATTGATGGTATAGTATATTAATGATTTTAATTCATAAGCTTCTTCCTCGTAGTTTTGACATGAAAACAAATTTGCGCATTTATTTTGTGTTTGCCACTAATTGAAAAAAGCTAGTCCTCTTTAGGACTTCATTTGTCCTCTATTATGCTTCTAGAGTAATTGTAATATTCATGATATAATGAACAAGTGTTTTCCAGTGCAGTTTTGGCATGAGCTGCAAAATAGTGCATGTCTTGTACATTTCTTTTTTTCATCTCATGTTTTCTATTAAGCTGATGTGTGTATAACTTTTCACAACAGACCATTGACACGAGGATTAAACTTGCGTTTGCTCTTGCAAGACAATGGTTTGGTGTCTATATCACTCCCGAGGCACCTAATGATGGTAAGCTAGTAGAGTGTTATGGTTTGTACTACTACTTGGTATTTAGATAATTGGTACCGAATTGTTTTATTAAGTTTTGAGAAAATCCATTGGCTCTGATATGGTTGCTTACTCATATTGTCAGAGTGGCTGCTGGATGGTCTTGCTGGGTTTTTGACAGATTTTTTTATCAAAAAACATTTGGGAAATAATGAAGCCCGCTACCGGAGATACAAGGTTTGTTTTCTTATGGGGACATGCATGTACTCCATACTTAATATGTGGTCCTATCTGCTATGCGAATAAGTCATATACATAGGATGGGTAATGATGAACCATTTCACTAGTAAAGTGAATTTAATAGATGAAGTCATGATTGATGTAGGGAAGTTGATACCTTAGCCGATTATTGCAACCCTTGTCCTTTTGACTTGTATCGAGTTTTTCATTTTTCAATGATTTCTGGTCTCCCAAGAAGTATCTGTCCTATTTCATATTAATCTTTCACTCCCCTACTTCTGGTTTGTTCTGTCTTGGTCTTTCCTTGGACAAAAGAAATTAAAGCTACATGAGTTGCAGTTTCTTCTTTCTAAAATTCATTTTGACAATTTTTTTTCTCTTTATGGAGTTGCAGGCAAATTGTGCTGTTTGCAAAGCAGATGATAGTGGTGCAACCGCTTTAAGTTCTGCTGCTTCTTGTAAGGATTTGTATGGAACTCAATGCATTGGAATATACAGCAAAATTAGGTCATGGAAATCTGTGAGTAATGTTGAAATTATTTGTTCATTACCATGGAGTATCAGTTGTTCATTTTTTTTTTCTCCATCTTCACCTATTGACTGCATGAACCTCTTAAAAGGTGGCAATCCTTCAAATGCTGGAAAAGCAGATGGGACCAGAGTCTTTTCGTAAAGTAAGTATTCTAGGAACTCATTGGTTTCTTCTGTTTCACCATGCTTTCACTCACCCTGTACATTGAACCTAACATTGCCAAGTATTATCAATTAAAGGCTAGTCACGGCCTTTATCATTTGGGCTGCAAGCATTTGTGCTTTTTGGATGTTACATTATATGGGTCTGTTTAGGAGCCCGATTTGTAGCCATTTAGTTTTTACTTATCACTTTTGTGCTTGAGAAATAGGGAAAGTAAATGGGGGAAAGGAGGGATGAAAAAGAGTTGTGGGAGGGTGGGGAAGAAACAAAAAATGAATGAATGAAAATTAAAAATTAACAACTAAAATGGTTATCAAACAGGCCCTTAAGATCTTTTGTGGGGATATGGAAGTTTTTTTTACTACTTTGGTCAAGGCATGACTGCAGAACCATGCCCTTTTTGGTTTCTTCCTGTAATCCCAAAACATGAATCTAGTGTGAGGTATCAAACATGTATGCATATGAGCATAACTGGCCTACATGCCTGACTCCAAGTAATTTCTGTTTAGGAAATGTGAAAGAAAAAAATCTCAATGAGCCTTGTACGTTATGTGATTTGAAGGAATGATGGGAACTGGAGGGAGGGAATTGCTTTGATAGAATTTTGAGTATGTGAATTATAGATCGTAGTTATTTCTTGCCGGCTGATACGATATGTTTTATTACAGATTTTGCAGGCAATAGTTAATAGGGCTCCAGATAAGATCCGTTCTTTAAGATCCCTTAGTACGAAGGAGGTATGAACATCTTTTGACATATTGCTGGATAAAAAGTATAGGCTGCTGTAATTTCAGTTTATTATTCATTAATTTTTCTCTGGTAGTTATACCATAAATTGTGGTGCAGTTTAGGCATTTTGCTAATAAGGTTGGCAATCTTGAGCGTCCATTTCTTAAAGAATTTTTTCCTCGCTGGGTAGAATTGTGTGGTTGTCCACTGCTGAGGTATGCATGAGCTGCACACTACTCTTCTTGTTTCATGCTGGATCTTTTTAACGGTTCAGTAACTAATATGCTCTTCATTTATTGACACTTAAATTGAAAGGATGGGCTTCTCCTATAACAAGAGGAAGAATATGGTTGAATTGGCAGTGTTACGTGGATGCACAGGTGGATCAGATTCAATTGCTTCAGCAGTTAATGCGAATCCAGAACCTGAAAAGCGAGACATTGACAATGGATGGCCTGGAATGATGAGCATCAGGGCTCACGAACTTGATGGTACGTTTGATCATCCAGTTCTGCCAATGGCTGGAGAAACATGGCAGCTGCTGGAAATACAATGCCATTCAAAGCTTGCTGCTAGACGCTTTCAGAAGCCTAAAAAGAGTTCAAAACTAGATGGGGCTGATGATAATGGGGATGCTACGCCTGCTATAGACATGCGTTCTAGGTATAATATTATTGGATGAATATTTATTTTGTGTATTCTTGTTGTATGAATATTTATTTTGTATTTTCAGCTTGTTAAAATTCTTATTTTGGCAGTATGGAGTCGCCATTGTTGTGGATGAGGGCAGACCCGGAAATTGAATATCTTGCTGAAATTCATTTCAATCAACCTGTACAGATGTGGGTAAGAATAGGATTATGGTTATTCTATATGCTTTCTTGGAGTTTTTAATATGTGGGTTAGATAAGTCTATTGGTCCTTGACTATTTTTAGCATTGGTGTGCCATATCAGATTAATCAGTTGGAGAAGGACAAAGATGTCGTTGCACAGGCACAAGCAATTGCAACACTGGAGTCTCTACCACAGCTTTCCTTTTCTGTTGTTAACTCTCTGAATAATTTCCTCATTGACTCCAAGGTTTTAGCCACTTTCAGAGTTATATTGCGTGGAATTATGTATCTCAAGGAGTAAGTTTCTGAAGTATTTTTCTATGATTTCAAGGCCTTCTGGAGAGTTCGAATTGAGGCCGCGTTTGCTTTGGCTAATACAGCATCTGAGGTAAATTATTGTTATTTGCCTTGGAATCCATGGTTCACTTGAGTTGCGTTTTTCATCATTAAAAGATTGAAATTGGTTCATGCAAATTATCTAATTCTTTACCTTTGGATATTTGTATCTGGTGTTCTAAACATATTTACAAATATTTATGATTGATTTGAGTTACTCATTGGGTGGTGCTATCCACACACCCATTTTTACCTTCCAAACCTCTCTCAATTTCCGACCGTCGGATCGAATGAATTGAAGAGGATCAAAGGACAGAAATTAAGTGTCTGAAAGGTAAAAAGGGTTGTGTGGATAGCACCGCCCACTTTATTTTATTTTAGTTCCTAACAGAAACATTATCTGATTCT
Organism: Cydonia oblonga; assembly: GCA_015708375.1. Classification (NCBI taxonomy): domain Eukaryota; kingdom Viridiplantae; phylum Streptophyta; class Magnoliopsida; order Rosales; family Rosaceae; genus Cydonia; species Cydonia oblonga. The sequence goes on along the minus strand of JADOBS010303826.1, from coordinate 10,991 downwards.
TTTTAGTGATGTGATATAACAATTTCAGATCTTAGTAATCTAGAATAGTTTTAATGTTTTTTGTGTTAGCCATTGCTTCTACTTGAACTTCTAGTTTATTGCAAATTTGGTTGTAATAATCAGCGTCCCTTAACAATTTAACATATGCAAGGGTATTAGCTCATAAAAAAAATATATGTATATATAACATATGTAAGGGTATTTGGGTGGTTCTTTAGTATCTTACCCAACTGAAGTGACAATTTTCTTCTACTATTGAAATTGATTCGTTGAATTGGTCGTTTTGATAGTCTTAGCTCCAACAGTAGCTTTTACATTTGCATTGCAATTCTTATTTAGTGTATATATCTGTGTCTTGAGACTTCAACTTTTACATTGGCATGTTCAGAATGATGTGATTGTCTTGCAGGATACTGATTGGGCTGGTCTACTCCATTTAGTGAAATTTTATAAAAGCCGAAGGTTTGATGCAAACATCGGACTCCCCAAGTACGTTCTGTACATGAGTGTTTGAACTCCAAGTGGTCGAGAGCTTACTTTAATGATACCAGTTAACAAAGATTTTTCTTGTTAATATTGCCAGGCCAAATGACTTCCATGACATTTCTGAGTACTTTGTTCTTGAGGTAATGAAATGAGGTAGGATAAGTAATAAGTTGTTTGTGATGCGTAATTCACACTTACGTATCAACATTTCAAAGAAGTTGCAATAAAATGCTTCTGTTGGTAGCTTTCCTTTACTTAACACAAAACTGTCGAGCAATCTCATTTTATGTGCCTTTATGATGCATAACTTCGACCTTCACTCCCACCTGTAGACGGTAGAGTCTTGTTTTGGTGTTTTGGATCTCAGTTTCCTGACATAGGCGTAGTGATAACGTATGCATCTGAGTTCTGGATTAGCTATCATGAACACATTCGACTAGTGTCTTTTATGTGTTTCGTAGATAAATCTATGATTGTATCATGCTATTTATATCATTATCATCATCATTTTCATTGATGGTAATGTATTTCATTGGTCAAGGACCATCTGTATATTATATTGTTGTTTCTATAACTTGCAGGCCATTCCTCATGCTATTGCTATGGTCAGAGCTGCTGACAAGAAAAGTCCAAGAGAGGCTGTAGAGTTTGTTTTACAACTTTTGAAGGTAGTATTGTCGTGGACATATCTCATATAGAATTAAGGTGACAATGTCACAATAAGAACAATATTTTTCAGTTGGCCTCGATTAGACTTTCTAAACTTGAGAACACGAGAAATAATTCTGCAATACTATTATGTCTTGCTACGCATGGCCGTTGTCTTACAGTAAAATACAGTAAACAATCTGGATTTTGTATATTAGTATTATTTGAATTTTGAACTTCCCCCCAAGTGCCTCACTCTGAACATCAATTCTTAATGTTTTGTCTTTAATTGTCTGACAGTACAATGACAACAATGGGAACCCTTACTCTGATGTCTTCTGGCTTGCTGCATTAATCGAGTCTGTTGGAGAACTTGAATTTGGGCAACAGGTTTGTCTTACATGATAATGCTCAGCGGTTCTGTTGAGGCTTACATGTCTTTGGCTATGTTGAACACTGTGTTGGTTTACTTTAGAAGTACATAGGATTAGATAATGTAATGTGCACTTCTGTCTTAGGTGTAGTCCATTTTGGAATTGAATAGACATGATACTGTTGTTACCCCGGACTCTTAAGGGCATAACCTCTGAAAAAATACATGTCATCCAATGATTTATGTGGGCATTGGATAATCCCAAAATTGACAAATATGAAGTTTATAATCATGTTTTCCCTTTACTCCGTTTCAGAGTATTCTCCTTTTATCGTCTCTTCTGAAGCGCATTGATCGCCTCTTGCAATTTGACAGGTTTGTTAACTCATATTATACTGAATTCAATGGTTTATTTCCAGTAATACATATAATTGATTGTGTCTGGAACTGGCATGTTCCAGGTTGATGCCTAGCTACAATGGTATCTTGTCGGTCAGTTGTATTAGGGCCCTGACACAGATTGCCCTAAAACTGTTGGGATTTGTTCCTATGGTGAGTAATTTCTCACCTATGCTTTTCTTTTTAAACTTATTGTATTTACATGTAGTGTTGGCAACTTTATCCAGCTCTTTGACTTACCACAGGATCGCGTGTTTGAACTTGTAAAACCTTTTCGGGATATCAAGGCAGTATGGCAAGTTCGGGTTGAAGCAAGCAGAGCACTCCTTGATCTTGAATTCCATTGTAAAGGCATTGATGCAGCTTTGCAACTGTTTATCAAATATTTAGATGAAGAGACGTCCTTCCGAGGTTCTTGTCACTACTATCCTCGTGAATGTTGGAAATCTCATTGTTTCATTACAAGTGTGCATTTTCATTATTGTATATATTCCTTGATTGCAGGGCAGGTGAAGCTGGCCGTGCATGCTATGAGGTTATGCCAGATTAGAGGTGGATCTGATCTTATTGACAACATCAGGAGCGAAACTCTTGTGGCTTTGCTTCGTCTACTTGAAGGCCAGATGGCTTTTAATAATATCTTTCTTCGTCATCACTTATTCTGCATCCTACAAATCCTTGCCGGAAGGTTGAAACACCGTTTTCCCTTATTTATTTTCACTTGATTATGATTACTTTTCAAGATGAAAAACATTACTCGGGTTTTTCTCTTTTGCTAAGTATGGAGTTCATTTGTTCTTCGTTAAAGCTTGACGTTTTTCAATATTTTCTATTAATTGTAACTGAACCGAGACTCATTTTCAGGCCACCAACACTATATGGAGTGCCAAGAGATCATAAACCATTTCATTTAGGTGATGCGGAAAGCTTCCAAGAGCAGAAAAACATCTTTGCTGCTTTCATTCCAGAAAGTAAATATGTGGAACCACCTTCCGAAGCTCCAAACCTTTCGCATGATGATTTAACTGCTCCTGAAACTTCCAGAGATGTTTTCGCTGCTCCAGAAATTTTTACAGATGGGTTTTCTATTCCAGCTCCAGAAACTTCCAGGGACGGGTTTGCATTTCCAGCTGCTTCCAAGGATGATTTGGGTGCTCCAGAACCTCCTGGTGGTGGTTTGGGTGATCCAGAACCTTCTGGTGGCAGTTTGGTCGCTAAAGAACCTTCCATTGGTGGTTTTGGTGCTCCAGAACCTCCGATTGGTAGTTCTGATGGCTTAACGGTTTCAGAACCTATCAAGGACAACTTGGCAGTTCTCGAACCTTTCAAGGAAGCAGATACCGTTTCTAACAGCCATAAACGGAAGCTGACGGTTAAGATCAGGGTCAAAAGTTCTGCTACTACTAGTAGAGCAGAAGGTGATAATCAAACTGTTGAGAGGTCACAAGGTGGGCATCTTGAAACTGATCGTGGCGCCAGCAGTTCAGTATCTGTGGATGCTCCGCACAAAAATTTTGCAGAGGTGAGCCTTAGCTATCAAAATCTTGAGGAAGTCAACTCTTGGCATGATCTTGGATCCCGGATGACTGCCAGCATTGGTAGCGCAAAACTTGCTAGTGATGTCGATGATATAGGAAAGGAATTACAGTGCACCGCCGATTCTAGCAAAGTTTCTGCACTGCCTCAGCCCGAAGATCCATCACCTAGCTTTATCCAAGATAACCGAGATGCAGAGGTACAGAAGTATGCAAGTCTCCAAGAACTTTCAGTTCCTAGGACCGATATTAATGGTGGTTCATCTGGAATGGCGGATTCTCTTCCTCGCGGGAAAGAAAAGGAGAAGAAGAAAGACAAGGAAAAGAAACGAAAGCGGGATGGCCATAAGGGCCACCGAGATAATCCCGAGTATTTGGAGCGGAAGCGCCTAAAGAGGGAGAAAAAGCAGAAGGAGAAAGAAATAGCGAAGTTGTTGAACGAGAGCGCCAAAGTACCATCCACTGAGCTACCAAGTAAGACAGAGGTACTTGGAGTGAAGCCGGCAACTGTGCAACTCAAACCGGTCGAGCCTGGCGGTTCCAACAAATTGGCGATCACAGGGGTTGAAACCGCCAGGCCTGCGCCATCGGAAGGTGCTACTTCCGCTACTCCTTCCGGTACAACTTCCGCTACTCCGAAGTTTCGTATCAAGACAAAGATCCGAACACTGAACAATCCATGATGAATGTGGTTTTCCCTTGTAACGAGCGATGGTGGCTGGTTTAAATTTTTGCATTGGTAATCTGTGTTGTATCCGGCAGGCAGTGATTTAGGTGTGTATAGTGGAAAATGGGAGAGAGACTGTCGCACTGTAGAATTACTTATAAATGCCCTTCTGCTTATATTCTTTACAATTTTGTTTTATTTTTTACTGCCTTTAATTTCATTTTTGTGATTTTTATTTTTTATTTTTTTTGTAATAATGTGATTGTAACTATTTATTTTTTATCTTAGTTTGCAATTTGCATTGCCCCAAATCAGTTCGCTCGGGTTTCTTTTGTTTGAAAAACGGGGCTAAAAAGCAAAAGCCCAAATAAATCTAAATTGGGACATTTTAATTGATCCTCGCAAATAAAACTGGCTGAACAAGAAGGTATTTAAAAAATTAAAAAATAAAATAAAAAAACCTAAATCTAAATCATGGTTATACGTCGCTAAATTGTCTGTAGTTCGTTTTAGCAAAGATCTTGAAAGAAATACTCGGCAAGCCAAAATAAAGATACCGTTTGGTACGCAGACAGGACGGAACAGATGATGTAAATATTGAAAAAGATAAGGGGAAATTTTGCCTTAAAATGTTATAAATTTGTATTCCACGGATGTGGAACTAGTCGTTCCAGGGGGAGGAGGTAGAACGAAAAATCAGCCATATTTCGTCCCATGGGACAACCCGTTCCACGGTTTTTAGCCACACCAAACGTGGGACGGAACACCTCGTTCCACTGTATTCCGTCCCGTCTCATGTACCAAACGGTACAAAAGGGACCTAGAGGATGATTATTGCTAGTACCTTGCAACACCAAATGAACTGTGATTGCTGAGTAAGTTATCAAATCTATAATCTCCATGTCAATTGTAAGCCTAAGTAAAGACCCCAGCTCAATAGTGAAAATCTCACCTATGCCCAAATAATTGCTCGGGTTTTCAATGGACACAATAGTGTACAAGTCATCTTTATAACACCAAAATGTCAATTGGGGAAGATAATCAAAATGGTTTTCTTTCTTTTCAGTTATTTTGTTTAAATTTTTAGAAGGCATGGAAATGGCTTTCGAACCATTGAACGTAATGGCCTAGCGGGAAAGGTCTTGCCCACCTCGCTTTAATGTCTGGGCTCGAGACACCCCTAAATTGTTTAGGGGTGATAAAGTCTTTGATATTTGATCTAAAAAATTTTAAAACCAAACATTTAGATTAAAATACCCCTTCTCTTACTGGGCTCATGGAAGAGCTCGTTTGAGATTATTTTTCTAGCAACTGCTTTTACAACTTAAAAATATTTTTTTTCTCAACAAAACGTAGTCATAAACGTTGTAAGATTGTTATGGAGCGCTTTTAGTTATTGTTCCCATCCCCTTCTCATACCATTTTCCACTCCATATGCGCACCCAAGACCCTCTCGTGGGGTGGGTTACTATTGCCTAGGGTTAGGAGGATGAAGGGTTTAGTTTTTCAGAGGGAAGTAGGGGTGTGTGGCTAAGGCTATCTTCAACGAAAGGCTAGCCAGATGGCTCAACGAAAGGCTGGCCAGATGGCTCGTTTTAGCCCTCTGGTTCTCCAAGAAATTAATATTTTAATGAACAATGCAGGATCATATTTCTTACCATCTCCAACCGAGGGCCAAAGGGCCATAGGGCTCGTTTTAGCTCTGTCACAAAAAACCGTCTCCAACAGAGAGCTAAAGGGCTATAGTATCGAATGTGAAGAATTGAAATTAAATGAAATAAGATGGTATGGAATTGTGAAACATATGTGAGAAATAGTGTAGGAAAAAAATTAGAAATTAAAAAAAAAAATGGGCTGGGCATAAAAAAAACAAAAAATGAGTTGAGACCAAAAAATAAACCTAGTCCTAAACCCTAAAGTGGGCCGGGCAAATGGAAAAGAACAAAAAAAAAAAAAGTTGGGCTAGTAAGTGGGCTGGCTGAAGATGGCCAGCTGGTTGACCCTTTGACTATTTTTTGTTCAATGGAATCTATGAGCTCTTTGACCTGACCTTCGGCTAAAGATAATTTTTAAATTATTTTCAATTTGATGACCTCTAAACCTTTAGATATTTCGGTTGAAGATAGCCTAATGGCACAACTCGGTCAAAGCTATATTTGCTGTTGGTGGATCTCTCGCAGAACTTATTAGAGAGTCAGAAGGGCAGAAAGAAAAGGAGAGCTAAAGCTACTGAGACTCTCTCACCCATACGCCGCAGCCACGAGGGGTCCCACATGCCAGGCGAAACAGTGGGATTGCCTTGGCCCTCGCAGAATGGCTATGGCCATACTTGGTGGCTCCTCGAAGTTTCTTAACCGTCGGAATCAAGAGATTCTCGTGTTCGGATATCTGTAACATATGTCGAGAGAGATTTTTAAAAAATATTACTATAATATCTCAGATTAATGATACAATATCATATAAAAAAATGAAACAATAGAATAAGTAATAAATTAGATAACTCAGCCAAATAGAATTCATTGTTTCATATGGCTTGAATTTGCTTATATACGATTACTAAGCTTTCTTATATATCCACGAGTCTTTTACTTGCAGTTCTAGGGCATATAGTGATAAATTGAGGGTTTACCCCATCAATAAATCATCCAAATTATTACACGAGTTTATGTAAATTTTACGACATGATATTATTGGTCCGGAATATCATGATAATATTGAGAAATGTAAACCCTTCTCCTAATACTAGGTCATATGTGCACTAGACACATAGAGTGAGACCAAAATACAAAAATAAATTGTTTTATGTGACCAGTCAGACGACTATGTATGCTAACGTTTGCAGCTAAGAATATTTTCCAACCACACATGCACCACATGCATATGTGATTTTATAGATGCAAATATGTCAATTTTCATCATAATTGTAATTTGCAATGTTATGGATGAAAAATAAAAGAAGATGCGAAACTAAATAGAAAAACATTTATATCAATGCAAAAAGGCTGGAGAAAAAGGCTAGGTACGTAGGAACTGCCACTCCCCAAGATTACGACTTTATGAGAATTGCAGTGCAACTTCGAGACAAGAGGGACGTAAGAAATTGTTCGTCACAGTGTTTCTGGGTTGGAAAAAGTTAGACAAAAAAATGCTAGCTTTATGGAAAAAGGAGCAAAAAGATCTGATTGAAAATTATCCATGTCAGGCTAAGATTTTCTTGTAAATCGATTGGATTTTGCAGCTGGAAAACCAGAGAAACAATTTTTCTTCGGTGAAAATATCATCCGCAGGGAGAAAGAGGAGCTCAAGCAACGACCCGCATTGCTTCCTGTGACACCAGATTAGACGGCGGTGGAGGAATTGAATTGGTATCTGGGTGGAACAACACCACGGCGGTTCAGGTGGTTGTGTTACTGATCCAAATTCGGTCAATTATTCGAAAACACCCGACTGGCTACTTTGTGATTTTCAGTATAATAGTCTGCAACAAGTCACCAAGTCACTCAATCCCAGCCGTATGATCAAATCAGAAGGTGGAAAAAGTGCTGCATGCATGCTCAGTTTATATGTACTTGACGATTGTAGATACAAGATATATGCAGTAGCTATGTATAGCTAGTCCATATACTGTTCTTCACGTTGTTTAACACTGTGGCTTTGTGTTCAGCCTTCTTCTGATCAGCGACTTTAATTATACCTAATGATATATGTCATGATGCAACGGAAATGTATTGGTGGAACAATGTTTTTTTGAAGGGTAATGCTAGGAATATTAGTTTATGTACAAAATTTTATAAATTGAATAACATAGAAATTGATGATTAGATTATTATTTAAGCGTTGATAAACATACGCATTCCTATTAATTGGTGATATATCATTTAGTTTGTAAATTTTATCTACAAATTTAGTTTTCATAGCATTTTCCTTTTGTGATTATTGAAATCACATTCGTGCATAACATTTAATGTGACGCTACAACATAAAATCAACACGATTACTGTAAGAACAATGTAAGTTAATGTTATTAGCTATAACCTTACTGAAAGAACAATGGTAAAGTTATTTTAATTCAAATTGAAACAAAGCTACATTGAAACAATTTTATCATTATTATGCAACATTTTGGACACTTGGACGATTATAAAGTAAACATATCTTCCTTATAGTTCAAACGTTGAATGTTAAAGTCACATTATAAAACAATTAACTGACTAAACATGAAGATAGAGAACACAAAAGTGTATAATAATAATGAGTAATTTCATGACTTTTACTAATAATAAATTATGTCTATGTTGTAACAAGATCTTAGTTCGTGATTTAATAATCAACGTTAATAGGGATATAAACTATTACAACCTCATCATTATTATGTAATGTTGGACAACAAATTGTGATAATATAATGTAACTTTATTAAAACAAAGGGATCAGTATCAATTTTGTACCATAGAATTTCCCAACGGTCAACTAATTAGAATAAATCTCAAACCAAGTTTTTGACGTGGCGAGAAACGAGAAAAGTAGGATTGATAATCGTCAAATCCTAGAACATAAGTTGAAGTTTATCAACGATTCGAAATCCTACAGAAAATAGAGAAAACCCTAAAGTTTAATTGATAATAATCTGAATGAATGTTGGAATACAACCCTAAAAGTTGTTTATATAGTCTAAAGCAAACCCTAGCTCCCAAAGAAAAATAAAATAATTAATATTTTTTTTTTAACAAACAATATTATCTATATTAAAAGAAAGTGGATGGGCTTAGCCTAGCCTCATAATAAGCTAAAAATAGTGTGATACAAATTCACTTTTTACCATAATCAAACCTAATAATTAAATCCCTAAAATTTCCTAAAATACCAAAAACACGGAATAAATTTTTTTGCTAAAACGGTCTCGAGACTTAAAATATCGACAATAGATCCCTAATTTCTAGAAAACAAGTATCCAAACAAAAAATCCAGAGATTTGTCAAAATTGATTCTTCTTTGTTTTTTGCTTGTCCACTTACTCTAAAAGTCCACAAACATTAACTCTCGAGGTACGGTAATGACAAATAATCTTCTAACCTTGGAATTTCTAATTCTCCAATTACTTTTCTTCATTGAATGCCGCTTTCTTCTTTTAATCTCATTACATCTCAAACAACTTAATTTATGGACTACATCAATTTTTCTTTTGGTAAGACTAACTAAACTTAATGAAATAAATTAAAGATTGACCATGTTTGGTAGGCCTCTTCTGATTTCAGGCTAAATACACAAGAATAACAATATCAATGTTAATTAGTAGAAAGACAATGGATCATCTCTGAAACTTTGACATAGTCAAAGCGGTCCAATCACTTGGGCTCGATGGGGCAATCAAAAAACTCTAGAGTTCCTAAACAAAATAGTTGAACCCCAAATGAAAAGAGGTTACCATTGTTGAGTTTTCTTCACGTATAGCCCACTAAGACCATCTTCAACCCTTGGGCTAAAGGCCAAATTTTTTAGCCCAGAAAATTTAGTTTTTAGCCCAAAAATTGTTTTTCTGCTCTAACCCTTCTAGCCTAAAATTTTAGCCCGGGATTATTAGAGAATGAACTTAGACTAATTTTTTTCTTAAATTAATTTATTTTAAAAAATTATGTAGACTATCGTAAATTAATTTTATGAACATTTTAATCTAAAAATATTGAAAAATTACTAAATCGATACATGAAACACTATGGAAGAATATGAAAATCATGATAGATATGTATAAACACAAAATACATAAAACACATACGACACATAGAACACATGTGAAGGACATACAAAACACATGATAGAGATGAAGCACACACAGAACATATGTGAAACGCATGACACACACAGAACACATGTGAAACACATGACACACGAAACACATACAAAATACATACAAAGCAAGCCTTCAACTTTCACCAATCTTTCAACGTTCACCAATTGGTCAACGTTCACCAAACTTTCAACTTTCACCAATCGTTCAACTTTCACCAAACTTTGATTGAGCATGTATGGCGGCGAGAAGGTGAACGTTGATGATGTTGGTTGAGCATTTATGTAATAATTTTAAGTGTACTATGTTGGTATTTTCTAGTAATAAATTTAAATGTCTTCTTGTGCAAAGTATTTTGACACACCCTGACCAAATCAAAGTGTGCTGGCCGTCACGTGAGAGTGACGTAGCCAAGTGCACAGTGTGGAAGCATAACAAATATATATATATAGTCAAACACATAAGATATAAAGTACCAGAAGTGTTATGAGTTAATATCAAGTAGCAGAGCCAACTAGTTCTATTATCAGTCCAGAAAGCAACTACTAATTTTACATAACACCCGAGGGTGCCGTACATAGATGGTGATCTGTCAGAACTCCAAGATACCCTCGTTAGCCTCCCGTCTCGACCTAGCTAGAATCTGGAGGGGCGAAAAACAAAACGCGTGAGTGGGCAAAAACAAAGTTTATTCAAAACATCAGTTATGAAACTTATATCCCCTCACTGTAAAACCTGTATACTTTTCCCAGAAAATAACATATATATATAATCATGTGTATAGCCACTATTCTCAAGTATATTCAAAGAGCATTATTGAAATATTGCCATGTCAAATGCATCGTAAATATAGCTCAAAATATATGCATAACATCAATAAGCAAGTAAAATCAACTGGAGACCCTGCAATGGTCCTGTACAGTTGATTATATAGCTCAAAACATATGCCTGCACACGAGTTGGAACCACAGTAGTGGTCTATACGACAGGGCTTGGTGTAAATGTACGCTCTAGTGCTATCCTCACATAAGCAGCTGCGCGAATAAATCGCTAATCACCTACATGTCGGAACCACGATAGTGGTCTGTATGACAAGACT
>JADOBS010303825.1:0-27215 GCA_015708375.1 Cydonia oblonga | reverse complement strand
GTTTCCTCACCATGGAAAAAGAAACAAAGAAAAAAGTAGTTTACAGAGACATAATTGTGGAAAAAAAAACTGACCTGATAACCGTAACCATTATACGAAGGAACATAGCCCATGGGCAAGGCTCCAAATAATGAAGGATGTTGTGAATCACCATTTGGCTCGTTAGCGTCCTGGGAATGAGCTTTACGAGCTCTCCGAGCTAGCCTTTCCTTTTCTGTGTCTGCCCATTTGACAACTAAAGGAACACTTGAACCCTGATACACGAGCCATAAGAGTGGGTTAGAGCCTTGTACCAATAGATCCATACTACTATCAAGTTGTCGTTATCCATAAGCAAATGTCAAGAACAAATTCAAAATCAATGAGTCAATGAGTAAGCTTACAAGCCTTTTTATTAATTTGATACACTAGGATAATTAGACAAAGTCTTTGATGGGTGACTTTTCATCCATCATTATGGTCCCCTTCAATCAGAAAAAAGAAATTTTTTCTGCCAATGTAATGGAATACAGAACATCCAATACTACGTGTATATTAACAGTTTTCCATATACATTTGCAGCCACCAAAATATGCATTAGACACAAACCTCCATTTTATACTTTCCATTGATGGCTTCGAGGGCAGCAAGAGCTTGGTGTTTTGTCTCATACTTTAAGAATGCACAGCCTGGCAAAAGAAAAGGGCATGGAAAATTCATTTATTAGTTGACAATCAGTATATTTTAGTGTTTGCCTAGGAATAAACCAACCCCGAGGGGAAAAACATACCTTTGCTCGTTTGCTGAGAACCTCTTAATATTTGTAGGTCCTTTACTGTCCCATATTGAGAGAAAAGATCAGAAACTTCAACTTCGGAAACATTCTTCGGAAGCATACCAATAAAGAGCTTGTGTTCTAGAGTGCAGGGGAAGGCAAAGATTATTAATTAGGGTACGTATAATAACCAATAAATAAACGGGATGAACAAAAAATATACACAATAAGCATTGGTTCAACAAAATTTCATAGGAACAAGACAAATCAGTAATTAAATCATGAAAATGTATTACACCTAGTCTTTCCAACTCGCCATCAGCATACTTCACTTGCAAAGGACTAGATGCCTGGATTGGACAGAAAGAACAGGGTAGCTGACAATCAGCTGAGAATAACAAACACAACAAGAGGAACTAAAAGCACAAACTGCGAAAAGTTAACACCAGCCTAGGAAAAAGTGGACAGACAACAAATTTTTAGTTGACTTTATGTTTTTTATCAAGTAATACATTTGTGTAAAGTCGCATTAGCAGGCATAGGCAAGAGCCCAACTGAGAATCTTGCCTGGGAAACCACTTGAAGGTCCAGCAAGGCCTAAATAGGCTCCCCCAGTCGCTCTAAGACCTATGCCAGGAAAATGCCAAGTTGCATAAGCACACATTTTATAAAAAATTGTCCAAATATCAATCTGCCAATCATGGATTCAAGTGGATATAGTGTACCAAAAGAAGATTGCCTGCAATGTTGGACAAATTCAATACTTTACTCACATGATGTTACCCCAGTCACTGATACTCATATCTTCTGGAACAAGCATGCAGCCTTCTTCATTTAACTATTTTGTAAATTGACATCATAACCATATCTAAGCTTGCCAAAATTGTATCCTTTTTTTTCTTCAGGGCACCGGTTGCACCTTAAAACTTTCATGGGGCAGAGCCAATTAAATCAGTTCATAATCTAACCCTAAACCCTAATTTATTATTTTTTTTGTGTGGGCACTGCAGCCAATATCTCATGCATGGTCATGCTCTGATACTCTACTTTTAGTAGTCGTTAGGCTAGTCCGCATTACCATATGCAAATCATACCATACGCAAATTACAACACCCATTTCGTCAAATCGATCTTACAACACCCTCTTGGGATTAACATCATGTCCATATCTCACCAGAAGTAAGCCCTGGTTTGGTACTGAGGTGATTCTGAAAAAAGTTGGTATCAAAACAAGCTTTGTGTTTGATAAACATTCAGCTTCAGCTTTTTTTCACAGTTTTGGGTAAAAAAAAAAGCCAAAAACAAGAAGCTACAAAACCCAGCTTTGAAAAACTGGCTTTTTTTCACATCTGTTTTACATAAAAATTTACCAAACATAATAATACTGCTTTTTTTTTCAAAAGCACTTTTACAAAAAAGTTTACCAAACACTCTGCTGCTTTATTTCACAGCTGTTTATTCTCACAGCACAGCAGAAGCAGCTTTTTTTCAAAGCACAACAATACCAAACGCTGCTTATTCTCATAGCACAGTAGAAGCAGTTTTTTTTCAAAGCACAACAATACCAAACCAGCCAATTTGCTAGCCCTCTGCAAATGCCAAAGGAGCCTATTGCAATTTAACTAGGAATAAAAACAAAGGAACTTTACCATGAGGCTATTCATTTCCTTTTTTCCTACGGTATATTAATTGCAAAACCTTTTGATCACAAGTGTCAACATTCTCAAATTAAGCAAGTGGATATAGTTTAGTTACTGTTAAAAGTTCAAATTACCGTGATCTGCGATCGACAAATAGTCAGACACTACGCAGCTACTCTTCCTACTATTAATTGTATACAGTTTCGAATGACTTGCGAAATCATCCATTCATACTTTACCAGCTTAGATTTGAATCACATTCTCCGAAATTCGAAGCTACGAGCCTACGAACTAAAACAACAAAAGAAGCATACTTAAGTACAGTGGAAAGAGCTGCAAATTGCACTAACCCCGGGCAAAGTCATCTTGTTATGACACGCATCGACTGCTTTATCCGCCTCCTCCCTCGACGGGCATATCACAAAGCAACACCCTGCAAACACACACACGCACGCACAAATCCGAGCACGAAATTAGGGTTTCAAATACCAATTCAGCTACTAAACGCCACAAATCCTCCAAATCGTGGAAAATCACACACACTAACCAAATCAAGATACGAACATTTTTCAACTCAAACCAGATTGCTAAGCGGAAAAGAGAATGTAGAGAGAGAAAGAGGACGGGAGAGAGAGAGAGAGAGAGATTTGAAACCTCTGGAAGCGCGCGTGGCCTTGTCCTTGATGATGTTGACTTCGTCGACGAGAGCGAAATCTTTGAACATTGCGAGGAGCTGAGCCTCCGTCATGTGCTTCGGCACTTGGCCGACGAACAGCTTCACGCTGTCCTCGCCGTGCGAGTTCCTCTCCTTCTTCCCTCCTTCCGCCATTAATGCCTGCCTTCTCTCTCTCTGTCTTCCACTTTCTCTCTCTAACTTCTCCGGTTTCTTTGTTTCGTCTCTCTCTCTCTCTCTCTAATATTTTCTCTCTCTAGATTTCCTCTTCCTGTGTTAAAAGGATTTTTTATTTTTTTTATTTTTTTTCCCTGCGCGGAGTCGTCGAAGGGAGAACTTGGGGCTTTACCCGCGCATTTCAGGTTTATTTACAGGACTGCCGCTCCGGACCAGTTAGATAAGTTTGGGTGAACTTACCTTTCTACCCTTTTTAAGCTTAGCCACATGATTAGGTTGTTGTTCTACTGAAACATTTCTCGTAAAGAATAATATAACAATTATGATCGAGTTGTCCTACGACAAATTTCCTTCTACAAAGAGTTTAAGATTTTTCACTATGCTTGAAATATGCTGCATGATGTTATCATTTAGGTACCGTTTGGTATGTGGGACGGGACAGAACGGAATGGGACGTGGCGTTCCGTTTCACGTTTGGTGTGTCTAAAATGGGTGGAATGCGTTGTTCCACGAGACAAGTTTTTGGTGAATTTTCGTTCCGCCTCACCCTCCTGGAACAACTCGTTCCACATTCATGGAACACAAAATTATAACATCTCTGTCTCCTTCTTCTTCCTCCTTGTTTCCATCTGAGGGCATCTTTGCTTCCTCTCTATTCCGTCCCGTTCCGTCATGTCCCGTCCCGGCCCAATTCTATCCCGTCTGCATACCAAACGATACCTTAAGAATACTCAAATAATAGTGTTTATTTGACAGGTACATTATGTGGCTCTAAATTCGTTTCATACAAGTTATTTTCCGACCATAAAGATTTTTCAATATACCCTAAACAAAGATTTTCCGATCGAGATCATAAAGGATGATTAAGACAATACTGATACAAGTTGACCTGTAAAGAATAAATATTTCTCGTAAATATAACAATTTTGTCACGATAATAAGAAAATTAAATTTACTATCAAATGCAAATCATAGTTCTAATGAAGAGAGGCTCAATCTTTATTCGTATGCATTAACGATTTAGAGTCATCATAAGCATGTTGAAAATTATTAAAAGCAGTCGGGCAAAAAGAATGAAACGCTCTCAATGTTCCCACAAACCATGCAAAGCAAAAAAAAAAATAATAATAATTTGACCACTTAAAATGTTCTATAACGTGTAATAGTGAAAAGGACTTTGTGTTCACTACCATTTTTTATATATATATTACTTTTCCTAGGAACATATAGACACTTTATTCAAATATAGAAGTATTGTCCTAATATGCTAATTATATTCTAAAGAAAAAAAAATATGAAAAGGACAGAAGACAAATTTAAATATGCTTGCTTTATATTTGTGTATAAACTTGATTATTGTAAAAAAATAAAAAATAAAAAAAGGTTCTCCACCTTGTTTCTATTTCAATTTTGGATGTTCTCTGAACCTTACTGTTTGGAATTTAAAGACAAAAAATCTGAGGCCTTAGTTTGTGTGAAAGAGAAATCGAAGCTCTTGGGTTGTGTTAGGCAGGCTAGCAGAATCGGTTAATGGGAACCTTCAGATTCAATTTGAGTGGTCATGATTACTTAGTCCTTAGGATCCAAACAGCTAAATCCGAAAATAATATTTGACCTTTTTTATTTTAAATTGAATAAACAATCACATATTAAACAGTTATTCTCCAATCATTATTCTAGCAAATGGACCGAAGAGTAAGAAAATCTTAAATCCCACATGGCAATGGCCATCTATGTTTGGCCCTATTATGTTTCACCTTTTCTTGTATTGAGACAAACTCTAGACATTTCCAAAATTGTATGCAGAAAATGAAAGGTATGGTGAGTGTGCGTGTGCAAGCACATGCTCATGACATTGCTAAAAAATAACACATGATTATAATAAGCCACAGTTACAAAGATATATTAGTGCTCGATGAACAGATCACCGTTTGTATAACTAACATACAAAACAGATGAGATTTTGCATTTCTTCATCATAGAAAACTTCCTACCCATGTCATAAATGATATACCGGCGACCATATAGAAAAATCTACTATAAGTCGGCTCATGTCACCTGAATCATATGCTTTGTTGAAATGTGTCAATTTGCTACTTCAATTGAAATTTTTGTAACAATGTATCACTTATAGTCATATTTAATTTATTATTTTGTTCCAAAAGTTATAAGCGATTCACATGTGACAATTTTGAAGAATATATTGACGTTGGATGTATCAATACAAACCTTTTTTTTATTAACGATCATTTTCACTAAAATTTTGGGTTAGCTGCGTTTTGAGTCGTTGACTAAATGAGATTAATGTCGTTTTCACAATAAGGAGTTCGGACATTGCCGTGTTTTGAAAGTAAAAGCTGGTGAGAATTTTGCAAGCAAAGGGTAGGATGGTAACTAAGGAAAGAAAGGCAGGGAGGGTAGTTTGGACAAAAAGAAAAATGGTAGGAGTGTAATTTATCGCGGAAACAGTGGCAAACGAATAAGCACGCCAAACTGTCCCGCCAAAGCTGCTTCTCTTCCAAGGCTCCAACGATGTTGTCCAACAGTTACAGCGCCACGTCACTATTTTAACGTCGCAAGTTGTTGTGCTTGCACTGCTGACTGCTCTCCCTATGTTAAAACAGACAAATTCTGACCTTCAGTTTAAATTAGGCTTGCATTTTTTTGGTTTTCACTTTGCGGAAAAATTCTTGAGTTGGAACTTTCGTGTGAAAATTACACGAAAATTTCACCCGTAAAATTTCTTTGCAAGCTAACGAGCAACGTGACACTGAACTTATTTTATATAAGTTGCTCAACTCTACATGTGAAAATTACAAACTATTTATTATATTGCGATGCTACAATGACCATAAATTTGTATGAAATTTGCTATCTTGCCCAAGAAATACTGCATCCGCCCCTCGTGTCGTATGATTTTACTTTTAATTCACTTTCTTTTTTTCTTTGGGACAATAAGGGTAGTTTCCTTTGGAAGAGGATTCTCTCGGGATCTATTTTGTGGGGATTCAAGGAATCTTCATATTCTAGCCGTTCATCGTATATCGTGCGGTCAATTTTCGTCAGGTACTATTTATGTTTAATTTTAAATAATAAAAAATCATATGATTTATAACCATACGATATACGATGAATGAGTAAAAATATAGGGATCCTTAAGAACCTCACAAAGTAGATCAAGATGGGATCCAATTTGTTTTCCTTTAAAGCAAAGAAACTAATTTGTTGAGCACATAAATAAAAATGCAATTTAAAAATCCACTTGGGCTGATGATTAAGAAGAATATTAATTGGGATTTGATTCCCGATCCAAATTGTGAGAATCTTAGGAATCTTTACCTCTTAACTATTTATTGTGCATCGTATGATCATAAATTATTTAAATTATTTATTTAAAATTAAATATAAATAGTACTAATGAAAGCTAACTGCACGATATACAATGAACAATTAGGATGTGGAGATACGTAGGATTCCTATCAAATGAATCCGAAAGGAATTCTCTTCCTATTAATTGGAAGCCACCAAGAACCAGCTCACATTTTAGTAGGGCCCAATGCCACGTTGGAATATCTTCCCGGGTCAAGATTTGCTAAAAGTGGGCCGACTTGTGACTTGACTTGAGCCTTCTTTTTTGGAATAATTTGATCGGCAATAAGACTTTGACGTCTTTGACCCAGTGTTTAAAATATAAATATAAGTGTAAATATTAATTGGTAAATTATAGAGCTATTGATATATGTTGTCTTTGATGAATATTATGAAAATTTGTAATGCGGTGTGTACTTCAATTCATTCAGATTTAGTCGAAATAAGAAAAAAAATTTCTTAAAAAAATTTCAAAAGTTCGAAATCGGCAATGAACCCTGACAAATTTTCTATAGTCAAAATATCATCAATATCACCGATATAAGGTGAAGTTTGCATTTCAACCCCCTCCCCCCTTTCCATATGAATCCATGGTTCTTAAGATATTTCGATGGACATACGACAATTTTGTGAATATTTTAAACACTGCTTTGACCACATAAGGATAAGTATCGATATCAAAAGTCAACAACATTATGTAGAAAAAATCAAACCACATGATAGTCCACGATGGGTGTGTAATACTGTCACCGTGATATCTTATCAAGGCAAGGTTCTTCCCAATTGTCGGCACACAAGGGATTGGTCCAGAAACTCTCCCTAAAGTCAACATACAAGTTAGTTGTACCTAAATCTCTAATCAAGGGCCATTCTAATCAAAACACAGACGAATATTGTTGCTTAATAGGCTTCTAAATTCTAACTCAAGCAATTTTTGGAAATACTTCAAACAGTAGATAGAAAATGGAAAACGACACGAGTGGTTGTACGTATGTAGAGTTTACTTTAAAATCTCGTATCAATGATAGAGGGAATTAGAGAGATTTCATGTTCAATTAAATACATTCAAGCGAAAAAAATGTGGGATGACAATGATACATGGAACCACCTTATGCCATTGTTTTGTAAAACCACCTAAACAAAACCAATATGCATAGCAAGTATTGTTTGAGTTGATATTTAATGCTGGGCTTGGTGAGAGTGAAGGCCCAAAAATACAAAAAGCAAAGGGAGGATTGGGCTCGAACAAGGCAACAACCCAAGAAGTATTAAAGATCCTTTTTGCCAAGGAATAGGCAATAGGCCTATGAGAGAAGTGACACTAAGAAGGGCAGCTTACCCTAATAAAAAGTACTTTTCGAGGGTATGGATGGGTAAATAAGTGGTGACTCACCACGTTATTGAGAACATCACCAAAAGAAAAAGTTTGGACAGTCGGGCTAAAATGTCTATAAAAGCAACAAGGGACCCCAGAGACAAAGACACTCAACCAATCAATCAAAAGACATCCCACTTTGCTCTCAGACAAGCAAAAAACCAGAAAGCTTTAGTTTGTCCAGACTTTGTTCTTTTAGTCATAGATTCACCATAAAAAGCCATCTTTTGTCAAGTTTTAGAAGCTCTGCTACTTTTCCTCAACGTTGTAGTATCAAATCCCTTTTTGTAAACTCGTTTTACCTTTCATTCCCCAAAGATTACAACCTTTGTAAAACACAAAAAAAAATGGTTGCAAGAGGATGAACCTTGCTTGAGGAACCTTGCTTGACAAGGTTATAATCTTGTCCGAATCTTTTTTGTTTGTACTTATGTAAAGTAGATCTGTTGTTTAATACATCTTTCTTTGTGTTGTAAACCATTTTCAACTGCTTTTCAAAGTTCATTTGTGATTAATCTAGCTAAACTAATTAACCTTACTTCTTTAGTGTTAACTGTAATCAAAGAAAAAGTTGGAAGGGCCCTGAACTCTCTTTATCTAGACATATAATATCATGAGTAAAAGTCCTTGTTTACAAGGCAAGAAAAAGAACCTTATTACAACCTTAACTCATATGTAACAATCTATTAAGATCAAGAAGTCTAAGTAACTTGTGGCGCAAGTAATCAACCCAATTTAAAACCAAAAAAGAACAATCTGTTATACAAAGGTAATAGTGGTGCGCTCATATCTATATTAGTTTTGATTGTGAACCTCAAAGCCCCACAAAGGCACCATTCAAACTAATAACAAACTCATATTGCAGCACACCAAGCTAGTAAACCTTGCCCGACAGGCAAGAACTAGGGAGCTGTGCGAGGGACGAATCTAGCCCGAACAAGTACAAGTAATTCCCTTCCACTAAATCGGAGTTTTCGGGAATGTGGGGTGCGTTACCTGCCGATTCGAAAAAAATTCTCATTGCAGCCAGAATCGGGGGCCA
The DNA here is from genome assembly GCA_015708375.1 of Cydonia oblonga. NCBI lineage: Eukaryota > Viridiplantae > Streptophyta > Magnoliopsida > Rosales > Rosaceae > Cydonia > Cydonia oblonga. Next base: position 18,185 of record JADOBS010303825.1, on the reverse strand, counting down.
TTGCAGGCTGCCAATGCCGAGGCTTAGATTGCATTCAATCCGGCAAGCTCACGCAACTTCTCGCAGAGTATGAAGGTAATTGTAGTTTGTAGACCCAGTCTTGCAAAAGTTGCAAGGCTCCTGAAAAGTTTAACACCTTATTACTAATGTAGACACTCAGACATACGTTTTCTCTGTAGTTACACAACAAATTCAAACTACGCACCGTTGATTCTATTGAATCCAAAGACTGTAATATCGGAAAATTTGAAGGTGTATATGAAAAGCTTGAGTATTCAGGCTTGAAGAGAAACCCACCCTTTGTAAAGACCCCTGGGACCTTCTGTAAGCATAACCTGAAACAACACACCATAGCACATCAAATAAGAAATATACGCAAGGAATTAATTTCTGGGACGCCAAGAGTCAGTGTAGACCATATAGACTTTACAACGAACCAACGCAAAATAAAACAGGACCAAGTAATCATGCTCAATTGCAGCTGCTGACCGCTACGGTTGTGAAAGCTTTTCCAAAGGCAAATCAAATGTTAACTACATGGCGACAACCTATTCCAATTTTATGTGTTTATAAACTGTGTTCTAGAAAAGAAATCCAAATACACCAAGAAAAAACACCATTAAACTGTAGCGGAAATGAAAAGACTATGTAATCTATACCTTGTATCCGCAATGAAATCCATTTTTATAATTTCCTGCCTTTTTAGATTCCTGTTGCAACATGAGACGGGTTTTTACCATGTCCACGGGTGCAGTTACGAGGGTACTCATCAAGCCTGCAACTGTGCTTGAGCTTCACAAGGTGCATAATATAGTTAGTTTTAATCGATGTACTGTCACCAAGTTAATCTACTTCAGTTGAAGAAATGAAAGACCTGAGATAGATTTAACATTGGCAACAGTGTCTTACATGAGATGAAGATGGAATCCTTCTTTGAGTGATGTCAACCTAATCAGTGTCTGCATTCAAAAAAAAGTCGGGACAAAATTTGAAGTCAGACAAATTTAAAGAAAAATGAGACGAACACTTTCCTATTGCCAATCAAACATTAATGATTTAGAAACAAATGGAAATTACTTAGAACTTGACCAGCTTGGTTTCGTCATATGTTGCTAGTTGTGATGCAGTCAACATAGCAGCTCTGGCCATAGTAGGGCCAACCCCCTTCCAAAGCGCTTTCACTCCCTCTTCAGTACCAATTCTATGCAGTTCTCCCGTTGGACTCAAGTTTGGATTCATCTGTAACCGCACCTAATGAAAGGAAGCAAATGAAATGACCTTGAAGTCAAGTATCAAGAAATAGAAAGCAAAAAGTTCAACAAGGCCCTGCACGATGGCATTACCTTCAAAACCTCAACTGGATTCGTCAACGCAGTTGCAATTGCACCGGAAAATCCTCCAGACCCGATCTTAGCAAAAAGATTGGAGGATCCAAAAGCCCAATTGCAGGCATACTTTGAAGGTTCATACAAGCCTAAACGAAGACCCCCATAAAGAACAGACCTTGTCAATGCCGGTGTCAATCCCAGATACAAAAATCTCGGCCCTTCCTTTTTAAAAGTATGGAGAAATAACCTGCCCTGCACATCACACCTTTATCACGGATTCACGATCCACGCTGATAAATTGGATCAAGATATGCACCTACGAAAAGAGGTGGGAAAAATACCATTCCAGTGAGAGGACCCTTCTGCCCAACAAGTTGCATTTGCAGCCTAACTTTGAGAACATCTGCATCCCACCAGTGGAGATAAATAAAATCTTTGCATCTCTCAAAATTTTCTCTTAACCTACAAGCTACAGCCTCTGTTCATGCCGAGAAGTTTTTGAGCGTGACTATCATAGAGATGTATCTATTTAGTCACATTCTACCTAGGTCCATAAGATATTAACCATGTCGTCCATTCCATATAACACGTGAATTAGTAACAACACAGGTCAATATAGCGGTCACACTAAAAAATTCTCCAATTCTAAATCGAATCCATTGCCAAATCTTAATACCATAATCTCTATCAAACTCAGAACAATGAGAAATCGTGCATAACTACATAACACGTGAATTAATAACAAAACGGGTCAATGTGGCCATCAAACTATAAAATTTCTCCGATTCTACATCTGATCCATTACCAAATCTTAATACCATCATCTCTATCAAAATCGAAACAACGATAAATCGATGCAGAACCAACCAAACCGGAGTTTGAACAACCCATGAATCAAATCAAATAAACAACAAAATGTTTAATGTTCTGCTGCAACATAAGCTGAAAAGGTGAAAATTTTACTGAGGCAAACAAAACAGACATGTTGGAAACTGCAAAAAGGTGAAAAAAGTAAACCTTTTGGGTTCCATAAATTACCTAGAGGATGAGTTACCGCGGTGGCCGCCGCGACGGAAAGTCCACTGGTGCCGAAATGATAGACAACCTCGGACGGCGACACCGCCGCCCAACTCTGCTTCTCGTTCTTCACTTTCATCTTCTCCGAATGTTTCAATCACAAAACATTACAAAAAAACCAAGCGAAATTTCTTTATTTGGGAACTCCGAGGATTCTGAAATGTTTGGGATCCGAGGAAATTGAAGCTTTTAACTAAAAACCTTCAATTATTCTGGCTGTTTAGCTTTCATTTTCATGAAACGCGTTCTGTGTTTTTCTTTCCCTAAATTTTCTCGGGAAACAAACAGAAAATTTTCTCGGGAAACAAACAGAAAATCCGACTTTCGGGAGTTTTCGGGAGCGGATTTTTGCCGTCCAAATCCGACTTTCGAGGTAAGGCTTGCGGTTTGCCTCTGTCGTAATCGGAAAGGCTCGTAGGATGTGGAAACGACGCGTCGTTTCAGTATTTTTGTCCAATGTTTTCTAAGAAGTGCTTTTAAATGACTTGAAGTGTTTCTGTAAGAAGCACCAGTTATATGCTTCTTTCCGAAAGAATTTTAAGTATTTTTTCAATATTTACTTGCATTTTTACTAAGAATTGGTTTTAAAAATATTTTCACAAAAAATGTTTTCAATTATTATAAAAACACTTTCAAACAGGTTCTAATTCGTAACAAGGAATTTGATTTAAGTGTAAAAATTTGAGGACTCAAATTATAATAAGCACATCTATTTTTTTACTAACAGAAAAATGAGTTTCACGCACTATTATTAATTCTCACACATCTCTATTTATTTTGTACTGTCAAATCAAATGAAAACAATGAATACAATTAAACAAAAGTATGTAAAAATCTTAAAAAATATGTTTAATATTTCCCTAATTTAATATACTCTAAAAGTACGACGTTATTGCCCTAGCTGTATTTGTATTTGTATTGAAACCAGGAGGATCCTCCAATCATATTCGTTTCTCGTATATCGTAGGTCATAAATTATTATAATTTTTTTTATTTAAAATTAAATATAAACAGTACCTGACAAAAAAATAATCGCACGATATATAGACGAATGTGATTGAAGAATTCCTGAAATCTTTAGATCTCGTAGTTAAAAGTAAAAAGGATTAGTAGACCACCAAGTCTAGAACCATCAATTCGTTACTCTTTCAGCTCACTGGCGGATAGCGAGAACCTTCTTCTTTCTTCAAGTCCCCTAGGGTTTTTGCATTACTCCAGTTTCAGTAAATCCCCAATTCCCAAACCCTAATTCCAGCGATTCAGAGCAATGCCAAGGTATCAACTCCTTCTCATTCATTCAATATCACACTTATGCGATTCGTATCCCAATTTCATGAAAATTTTAATCGATTTCTTGTTCCAATTTTTCAGGTATTACTGTGATTACTGCGATACTTATTTGACCCACGATTCGGTAAACTCTCTCCGCCCTCATTTTTTTAGTTTTCGGATCGTGTTTTCGATTATTTTCTTATATCTGTTGGAGATTTCGATTTTGCTTGATAATTTTTTTGATTAATTTCAAGAGTTAATCACATTGAGAAGAAAAAAATTGGGATTTTTATATCGGGTTAAACTTGCCAAGGTAAATTAGTGAAATCGTGATCATCTTGGTTGCTGACAAGTTTTTGTTTTTCCTATTTTTTCAGCCTTCAGTGAGAAAGCAACACAATGCTGGTTATAAACACAAGGTATTATTGGCTTATTTTGTGTTGTTAGCGTGAGTTACCGTTTCTTTTTGGCGTTGCCTTTTGCTGATTTTGTGTGGGGATTTAGGCGAACGTGCGGGAGTACTATCAGCAATTTGAGCAGGAACAAACCCAAAGTTTGATTGACCAACGGATCAAAGAGCACCTTGGCAATTCTGCAGCTTATGGTGGTCAGCCTTACGGGAATATTGGTGCAGCTTACAATCAACATCTAATGTCTCAGCCCCGTCTTCCTGGCATGCCACAAATGATGGCTCCAGGGATTAGGCCTCCTGTTTTGCCAAGACCTCCTGTACTCAGTGCTCCAGGTAATCTGGAATGTTTACAGTAAAATGTTTATTTTTCGTTGGCATTCCACTGTAGTGCTGTTTCTGTGATTTATTATTGCACGTGTTTTGCATTTTGACTTATAGAGGTTTTTGGCTGCTTGACCAAACCGATGTTTGCATTATTGTTCTGGAATTTTTCTTTCCGGGTGTGTGGTATATGTAATTCTGTTCCTATCAACTTGATGTTTTGCTAATAATGCTACCTACTTTTTACGAAACTACTGTTACTAGAAGGCAGGGAAAACGGAATGCGTATTTCTTGCTTGGTTAATTATTGTCCCTTAGTCTTATGCATAACGTGATCTTTTTTCGATCTTTTCCTATGCGATCAATTGGCATTCCTTTTTTTCCATGGCTATGGACGTTAGCGATGGTGTGTTACCCTGTTATGCAGCTATATTCTAGATCCAATAGCTGCTGTATTGTATTGATTATTATTTTCTGGTCAGACACACAGTAATATACCATTGGCAGCAGAATCTTACCATCTAATACTAATGATATATAAAAAAATTTCTTGGTGGTGGCAGGTTACGGCTCTGCTCCACACATGATCCCAATGATGGCTCCACCTGGTGCTCCCAGCATGCCTGGTCAATTAAATGCTCCCATGAGGCCTCCTCCTGCTTTAAATCCTCCACCAGCAGTTCCTGGCAGTGCAGCACCAAATGCTTCTAATGGTGCCCCTCCAATGGCTGCACCTCCGATGTATCAACCCAATCCAACAGCACCAACGAGTGGAGGCTATGAAAGTTTCAATCCAAATACTCAACCTCCTGATTCTAGTCAGTAATGTGTCAAATTGGTATGTGGTATTTCTATACTTTAAAACATCTTTCGTCAATATGTTAGGATTTTAACTATTACTAGCAAGTTGGTGAAGTTCATGTTGTGTACATCATGTTATAACAAAAATGCAGTTCAAAATTTGTGAGTATATGCGTATTGGCAAGAATTCGGCCTAGAAATTATTATTTTTCCCTCTGTGGACCTATGGTTCTTATGCTTGCACAAGTACTAAAAGAAGCCTATAGGTGCGATAAACCGATTGTAATTGTAGCACAAAAGAATTTTTTTCTTTTTAAGTACTTGGAATACTTGGATCTAACGGAAGAAGTGACAGAGGACCGAGCGCAATGGCGTTCTAGAATTCATATAGCCGACCCCACTTAGTGAGAAAAGGCTTTGTTGTTGTTGTTTTAAGTTCACTGCCAAACCGAAAGCAGAAGTCTCTTATTTTAACAATTATTGTATTTTCATAATTGGGATTCCTGGTTTTCTCATTGGACTTTCCATGGCATTTCTCGTCACAGGAAACCATTACTAAACGCGGAAAATGACTCGTGTTGCAGCACCTTCGTCGGAGAAGTCTTCTGCCAAAATTCGGTCTAATGGGACTTTGATCATGTGATGCAAACCAGGAGCTATGAAAAGTGGAGATTGTGCAATTTAACATTTTTGTAGACCCCTTGTATGGTTGTATCCTCTATTTAAAGTTGCACATCTTATTTGGACTGCTTGTATTTATAAGAGCAATTTGTCGAAAATGTGCAGTCGGAGACCGATTTAGAACGTCTGGTTCTTACCCTTGTTATTTTAAGATCGTATGATGTTGGCATTTGAACATTCTTTTATCCCCAATCCCTTCTACTTCTAAACTCGTAATGCTATTATTCGAATGGTTCTTTCCCACGTTGAATCGTTTACAAAAGAAGACGACGATGAAAGTATCGATTCCTGGCCTAAATTCTGTTCAAAACAAGGATTACCAAAGAACTGGAGCTACTCACAAGCTACCATTCAAATTGCCACTGAAATCCAAGAAATATTCCGAAATGTACACCAGTTTAAACCAGAGCCGGCGCGATTCAGCGGCTTCACTACAATCCCAAAGGGATTCATAATCTGGAAAAGTTCTGAACAAAAACTGCGAAAACAACGATAATTACATGACTTTACAGAGGTTTCTTCATTACACGGAAGGGCCTACGGCCGGTGGACAACTCTTGAAAGCAGTTGTGAAGAGCCGATGTCTGCGAAGCAAAGTATTTGAGAAATAAGAACTTGCTAAGACTAATTCCCACAAATTATGCATCGCGTAATCATAATCACAAGTTAATTACAATCTGCTAAGGAATAATCTTCGAAATTAATTCCGTAGATAACTTCAAACCATGAACATTACATTCATGTTTTACCATTACTCACCTCTTGTATTCCAGTCTCTGGATAACTATACCATTTAGCAGAAGTTCTGAACTGTAAACTGCTGCCCCTGCGAGGCATGATAGTTACAAAGAGTCTTAAGTTACTAACCAGGACGGGTAAATGAATGGAATGCTAGTACCTTGCTCAAGAAAAGGCAGGCAGACGGCAGAGTCTTCTTCGCAAGAAAGAATCAAAACGTCCTTGAAATTCTTTTTATCCTTTGTTGCAGACATCTGAACCTTCTCCACTGGCTGAGGAACATCTTGTATTGTTAAAAGTTCGCTCAAGGGATACGAACTATTAAACTATGTATGTAACGACAATGCAGATACCTGGCCTTGAACTGCCTTCACCAAGCTAATCATCATTTCTTTATCGGGTTTTATGTTTGGTGTGATGAAGACTTTTCGACCCTGCTACTTAAAGCACAATCATATAGGAACACCCCAATAACATGGATGAAAGAAAAACAGTTATCAGTTTAAATGAACAAAAGTGCATGTATTACCTTTAGAAGTGGACACCGTTTCGCGCAATCTAGCGAAACAAGCATGCTAAAGCCTATTTCCTTTTCCTTTTTGGCATCCCTCAGAATGTAGCTTTTCTCACTAATCAAACAGTTTGCTTGCCCACAACTCTCAAGCCACAAATGAGTTACCACTGGTTTACCAAGAGCAATGAATTCCAACATGTTCCTTGTACGTGCAAATTGATCTGCTACAAAGTGTGTTGCATCAGTAGAACATGATGCAACGGACAGGCCCAGTCGTGTGATGACCTTTTATGAAAAAAGAGGTAACGTTAGATGTGGATCATCTAGCTGTCTCAAAATCATACAAACTCAGTATCTACCTTTTTCTGTTGCTTAATGATAGCATCATCCAAGTGCTGGCTAAACAGAACCCGAAAATATGCCATGTTTCTTTTCCTTCTTAAGTCTTTCCATGCGTAATCTGGTGTTGATTCAGGGACACCTAGTCCAATAAGCTCTTTCAAAAGAGACGATTTGGGCAAGTTTTTGTTGTATGTCATTCTGTGATGACCACCAGACACATGTTTGGATGATCCCACGTTTATGCCAGTGGTAGAGTTAGATTGAGCAGTATATTCTGAACCACATGACACTACTGAGGTATGGCTTTTTACGTCTACCAGTGATGGAGGATCTCTGGCATCTAGCTTCCTGGATTGTAACGCTAGCAAGGATCTGTCAGAATCTTTATCCAATGAGTGTGTCTTTCCCTTTATATTGTTGTTGCTTTCTGGCCTTTCGTCAAAACGGGAAGTGCTGTCCTTTCCATCAACTATTGGAAATGAAGTGCAGAGGAAAGTAGCTAGGCGAGAATTCCTTCGGGCATTGAGACGTGTTCTTTTCCCTTTCGGATGGCTCCATGATTCTAAGTTCAAAGTACTGGTTGTTCTGTTTTTATCTCGCTCAGACGAAACACAGGATTTGGAAGAGTTTTCTTTGGGGCTGATACTCTTCTTTCTCTTGTATGTAATAATATCCTCCTTCGTAACTTTATTCATGCTTTCTACTCGCTTGTTAAATCCGCCCTCACTCCCACTGATTATTTCAGATGGATGAGCATTTAAATGTCTCTTCTTTCTTCTGTATTTAATAATACCGTCCCCTGTAACATCATTCACCCTTTCTCCTGGATTCTTAGGTTCATCCCCAGTCCCTACTGACCTACCACCAGTAGCTCTCTCTACCTTTCGATGCTTGGTACGCTTAGAAGATTGTCTACAAAAATTTCCATTGGTGGCAGCAAAATTACTACAATGTTCAGAAAAGAATCTGCTTCTTTTCCCCTTTGCTTGTGCTGCCAAATGAGGATCTAACTCCCAACTTGAAGATTGCTTTTGATATGAAGCAGCTACTCTCCTTACTGTTCTAGTTGAACGCTTTCTTCGCTTTGCATTTTCGTTAATGCCTCCTATATCAGGAACATCACTCTTTCGAAGAGGAAGTTCCAAAAGTGCTTTATTCTCTGGAGCACCTCGTGAAACATCTGCTGTGTTCTCCATACCTTGATAAGCATCAGCAAAATTGCAGTTGGGAAGGTCCCCATATGCTAAGGCCTCCATAGCTTCAGCAGCAATTTGAGTGTTAAAACCAACATCAAACATGTCAACCATATCTGTTCTTACCTCACTAGCTTCCTTCTGCAGTCCTGTTGATTTAGCATCCAAATGTTGTTCCGACTTATTGTCAGATTCATTTCCAATCATCCCTTTCGATTCTGTTATTTCCTTATGGAGGCCCTGAGTTAGTTTCTTCTCTTTGCTCTTACCGCCCAAGCTGATGCATTTTTTGTCACCACCACCATGCCTGACTTTCTGATTCTGTACAACAGATCTCTGCTTGCACTCTCGAAAATCAGAAGACGAATTCATGTTCTTGTTAATGAGATCAACTCCCCAACGCTCCTCAGGAAGATCAACCCATTCAAAGGCCTTTTCAATTTCAACTTGAGACTTCATCCTAGCCAACCTTTGAAACCCCTTTGTGTTTGAGACAGGAGGGGATTTCTCCCTAACCGGTTTCTTGTGATCATCAATTTCCGGAGAGCCACCCAAAACGTCGTTCAACGACACAAAAAGGTCCACAAAACCAAGTGCATTGGCTTGGGCTGACTCCCCAGGTTCCTGAGAGTCAATATAATTTAACCTCGCAATTGGCGGAGATCCTTCATCCTTTTCCCCTTCAGTCGTACCAAAATTAATTGGAGAAACTTGTCCTTCAAAGCATTCAAAGAAAAGTGCTTTTCTCAATATCACTTCCTTACAGATTTATTAAACAGACATTCGACATAAAATCACTTTCTCACGCATTCCGCATAAAATACAAACACACAAAGTATTCAAAGAAAAGTGCTTTTTTCTTAAAATCAATTCTTCACAGATATATTAAACACACGTTCCACATAAAATCACGTCCTTACGTATTCATTAAACACGCATTCCACATAAAATACAATTACACAAAGTATTCCAACAAAAGTGCTTTCTCAAAAGCACTTCCTCACAGATTCATTAATCACACATTCCACATAAAACATGAACAAGAACACAACACAGAAAAAGAAGAAATGAACGCTCTGAAAGCTAACCTGCAGCGAATTGCTTGCGATGAGGACCGAGCTTTTGATCCAACAACACATTGGGTTTAACCCTCACTATTCTGCTTCCATTCACTTCATCGTCCTCACTGTCTAGCACAACTTCTTCCTCGTTCTCATGTACACCAGTCCTAGTCTTTTCGGAAAAATCCGAAAAATCGACCAACTGGGTTTCCTCCATTGAAAGGCTGTCAGGCACAAAAGCATCTTCAAGCGGCACAGTGTCCTGAAATTGTAGCGGCTGCTGATGTTCATCAACTTCATCAACACCTTTGAGTTCATATTCTAATCAGTACCCAACAGAAACTCTAATCAACAATTTATAAACTCTAATTAACAATAATTACAGATGGGTTTGCAAGAAATGAATCAAAAAACTGACGAAAAGTGAAGAAATTGATATGAAGATGAGCAGTGATTACCTGATGGGTGAGACAGAAAATCCAAACTCTGGGTCTCGGTTTGAGAAACAGCCATAGCCCAAGAGGGGTTGCAGACTCTGAGAAGGAGGGAACAAATCACTCTTTCATCACTGAGATGGCTGTTTGGTCAAATCAAAAACCCTAATGTGGTTGGAATCCGGAAAGTTTTAATTGGAGGGAAAACTCATAACAGGATTAAAAGTTAAGTGCGCGGGAACAACGAACCAACATGTATTAAGTGTCATAATATAATTAATTGAATTTTCTCTGTTAAGTTTTTAATTAATTTTATTATTATATTAAATATATTAGATTGTATTCTCGACACATAAATAATCTCTCCAAAAACAAAAATTGGTAAATTATTATATTAAATATATAAAATGTCATAATATAATTTGTTGAATTTTTTCTGTTAAGTTTCCAATCGATTGTAGTTTTATATTACATATATTAGATTGTATTTCCGACATATTAAAATTTTTTTTCCAAAATAATAAATTTGGTAGATTAAAGCGTGATATTTTAAATTATTCTAATCTAGCAATTAATTTACAAAATTTTGATAAGAAGTTTCAAGTTTGACTTTTATGTGTAGCGAGTTTTGATACGTAATGATAAATGATAATGCTTAATTTTGATTTTTATACAGAAATTTATTTCAATCCACAATAAGAAGAACGTTTACTTCAAACTCGAGTGAATGAGACAACTGATAAAGATTCACTCTGAACTTCTGTGTACGAAGCCACGACCAAGGGATTCGAACAATTCGATGTCAATCCTATCTCACTAACTCACTTCACAAAAATCCATAAACTTGACGCCCTGTATCCTTTTCTCTCCTTTTCGAACATTCCTAATCTTTTAGTCTGCCAACTTTGACACAAAAATTCGAAATGGATCTCATTCCTGAGACAAACACATCACTAGGGGTATGTTTGCCTGAGTGGTAGATTTTAGGAGAGGGTTTTGGAGGGAAATATTCATCGGTTTGGTTAAAAAAGTTAAAATGACAGGCAACAGCGAGTGGGCATTTGGTCTAGTGGTATGATTCTCGCTTAGGGTGCGAGAGGTCCCGAGTTCAATTCTCGGAATGCCCCTTTTGTTCCTTTTTAATGTCTTTTTATCTGAATCAAAAGGACAAATATACCCCCGCCAGCCAAGAGTTCTTGCTATACTGGGATACTTTCTTCAGTTTATCCTTTTAACTTCATCTACATTTTTCATGTATTTCTACAGGTTGTTTGTGAATATATAAATATATATATAAGTGAAGTGCCGATTTAGTTCTTAAACTATCACCTCAGTGAAAATTAGGTTCCTGAATTATTTTTTTTTGGTAAAATAAATCCCTAAATTCATTAGAAATTGATAATTTCATCTCTCCTATTATATTCAAAGCTATTTTATCCAATTTTTCGTCAACTTAAGTCACTTAATACACTTTAGAGTGTCATACCCTCATTTTATCATCTTTAAGTGCTTAACATTTTATATAGGTTGCAAATTTAATGTCCAATTTACCCTCAAAAGTTAACTTACACTATTTCTTTATGAAAACTACCAATCTACCCTTTAATGTGTATCACATGCAAGTAACGTGATTTAAATTGACGGAAAATTGAATATAGTAGCTTCGAATATAACTTTAGGGATGTAATTGGTAGATTTCTATAATTCAGGGACTAATTTTTCTGAAAAAATATTTTAGAGACCTAATTTTCACTAAGGTGATAATTCAGGGATTAAATTGACAATTTACCCTATATATATATATATAGATATATGTATATATATAGATATATGTACGTAAATGCATATATATACACGCACAGAGACACACAAAAGGTAGGAATCAAATGGATTGAAGAGATTGTTTGGAGATGTACGGGTAAGTTTACTTTTTTCCCCACGTTTCTTTATTGTTTCATCTTTCTTATGAACCGTGAGTCAAACTCGAGATCATGAGTGCAAGAACAATGATATCTAGCACTTGATAACAAAACGTAGTATAATTAAAGCGTGTCTCTATTTTGAATCATATTTTTTTCATTTTTGTTATTACGAATCAACATACGAGAGCGTTTTTAACAAAGTTATCAGCATATGTACCTTGAATTTGATATCGTTACTCTCTTTTATATATGTATTTATAGGCAGTTTCATCTCTTTGAGTCCCATATGACATAAATGCTAGCTTGGACCCTTGAGAGCCTTTATATCATCCCATCCCGTTTTCCCCATGGAATTTCATAGTTTCTCCATTTTTTGCTATTGTGTAACGAAATTCCCCCTAAAATAGGGCTTGTGCGAGTGATATACGATATGTATATACTATTATTATGAATGGAAACACCAAACCAATCAAGAAAATTGCGCAAATATTCGTAGAAGTACTTGACTATGTATACAGTACGTTGGTTGCTACATTTCCAATGAATAGTAACATATAGTGTCTATGCATGTTGTTTGTTGATTAGCCAATTTAGCCTTGATTTATTGTTTAGGTAGCTTCTACTAGGCAAACATATTTGCCAGTTCTTTGGAAAAATGTCAAAGCAAATGCAAATTATGCAAAGTTCGCAATGGTCCGATCTTCCTCCTGAACTCGTGTCAAACATAGCGGAGCGTCTAGACTCATCGAGCTTTTGAAATTCCGCGGTGTCTGCAAGGATTGGAATTCTGCTTCTTCCACAGCTTCAGTTCAGATTGAATCTAAACCAGACTTTAAACCCTGGTTTCTATTATACGGGGAGGAAGAGGATCATAAAAAATCTTTCGGCAAATGCCAATTGGTAACCGAAATCGGTCAAAAATTCACCATGAGACTTCCAGAACTGGATGGAACAACTTGCCTGGCATCGAACCAAGGATGGATTTTAGTATTCAAACAAGGTTCTTCAATGTTCTTCTTTCGGCCCTTCTCGAACAAAAGTAAACCTTCCGAAAAGCCCTCATGTCTCGAAACTCTCTGATCATGTTGCAGCATTTTCATGTCCCCCAATTTGCCAAGATTGTACTGTTTGTGTCATGAACCATGTCGATAACAAATTACTGAAGCTGAACGTACTTAGCCGCAGAGCCAGCGAGTGGATCGAGTACAGCGTCATATGTTCAGGAATAGGTACACTAAAATGTGCTGCTTACCAGACTCACCAACAAAAATTCTATTTCATCAACCATACAGATGGGCTGCTTATTGTTGATGCTGGTAAAATCGGGGTAGACCCCGAATCTTGTCGCTATGCAAAATCAGTTCCTGCGAAGCCTAAGAAACCCAAGTCGGAAAAAATCTTGCCGGACATGAACTATTTCAAAAAAACTGACATGAAGAAGAAGCTAGGGTTTGCAGAAGATGAGGATGTTTCGTTGAATCATTTTCTATTTGCGGGACTCAGAGGCAGTCAGATGGCATGAACAATTTTGTCCACAGCGAGACCATTAGTGATCGTAAACATGATCGAGAGTCGAAGACCGGTCAGTTCAAAGGGGTATGGATCTACCCAAAGTTCTACCAAACCTCTCCAAGTGATCAGACTTGGTAATATTTATCAATTACTAGATCAAATCAATTCAGATATTGGTTTTTGGGTTTTGCTTAATTTTTTGTTGGTGAATTTGGTTTTGCTACTTTTACCTAAATAATTGTAGCCATTGCCAGCCACACTTTTCTTCTTTTAGTACTGTTTAACATTCTTCCTAATCAAAATAAGCACTCAATGGCACGGAGAGTGTTGTTTATAATAATGAGACGAATTATTTTTCGAGCATGATGATGCGGAAGAATGGACAAAATGTGACTTCAAAGGGGTATATGGATCTACCCTAGACTCTACCAAACCTCTCCAAAAGATCTGACTTGGTAAAAATTTGATCAGTGCATCCATCAATCATGGAATCGAATGCTAGCTTCTCACCATTGTTCTTACCATTGTTGTGCTTCAGTTTACCAGAAAGTGTTAGTAAATATATATAATGTTGTCCTATATATAACAAATTTTTTCCAGGACAAAGTTGGGTGCTTTGACAACTTAACCTCACCAATTAAATCTGCCCCCTTTTAACGAGTAATTTCATCGCGACTGTCACATTGTGACTTGTGAAACACCAGAAGTCCATAACATATCAATAATATCATGAATTCATATTTTAATACGTATACTACGAATTCAAAGATTGACTACCCCCATGACAGATTAGTGGATAGAAGGTTGAAAACCATAAGCCTTTGCAGGAGAAAACTTCCAATTAAATTCGAAGGAAATAAATGCGAAACATTGTAAAAGTAGCGGAATTAACAAAACAACCCTAAAACTAATAAAAACGTTGTTTTGACCTCTAAACAACTCCGAACGCCTCTAAACTGCACGCATCATACGTCAAAGCAACTTCTTTAATCCTACGTCAGTGAGTTATTCCTAAAATATGTTGAGACATTTGGGTTCAACTCTAATTGTCTATTTATCCATTTAAGCAATCTATATTAGTTATTTAATTATTTACTTTTACAGTTCAAGAAGGAAATGAAAAGATGCAGTGAACTACTGAAATTAGAACTCTCGAGTTGTAGTTATAAAATGGTATAGTAATACTCTGGTGCCTGTAACAACCCTTCGATTGACGTTGTTCTTTTTCTGGAAGGGCTTCTTCATCCTAAATCCCAGAGGTATGAATATTGTTATACATTGTTCGATCACTATTAATTTAATTCTATTCTGATATGATTTTTGCACACCCTTTTCTCCAGTACGGTCCTTTTTCTCTCTGGTCTTTGCATAGATTAAATCAATCCAGAATCTATGGACAGAAACAAGGAGAGTAGATATAAGGGTATATCGGGTGTGCAGAAATTATTTCCCATCTTTGAATTGAGAAAAATTGAACACCATGTACTATTACAAATATTCGGGTTCAACGAAACTGATCTTGACATTCTTGAATTTTGATGATGTTTTATGTTTTACGTGTTTTTTCTTGGTGAAATTAGGTATATGCTATGAACCATTAATCCGAAAACCAATTAATTACGAATACTTACAGATAAAGAATGTGCCTTCTTCGCTTTGATCTGTGTAATTCTTTTTCACATGCTCCTTCTTGTGTTTGGTCTGCCTTTTGCCATGTTCCTTAAATTTAACATAAGTAGTTGGGGCCTAAATTTAACATAAGTAGTTGGGGCCCTTGACAGTAGCAGCCATATATGCAATGAGCAACTGTGCCAAAAAGTACGGAAGCCAATGGTCCGATCTTCCCCCTGAACTTGTCTCGGACATAGCAGACCGTCTAGGCACCGACGAGCTTCAAAGTTTTCGCACTGTCTGCAAGGCTTGGAATTCAGCTTCTTACACAGCTGTAGCCAAAGTCGAACCTGCACCGGATATTAAACCCTGGTTTCTACTCTATGGGATCACGGACAATGAGCTTAACAAAGATTCTGATCTTCAAAGCCAGTTACTGGTAAAAAAAAGTGGTGAAAAGTACCCGATATGTCTTCCGCAACTTGATGGAACGACAACTTGCCTTGCCTCGAACCAAGGATGGCTTCTTTTGTTCCAACCAGGAGGTTCAATGTTCTTTTTTCGCCCCTTCGTTCCATTGAAAATAGACCTCCCGAAATTCCCAGCCTCGGAGCTCTCTGATCATGTTGCTGCATTTTCGTCTCCCCCAACTTCCCAAGATTGCATGGTTTGCGTCATGAGCCGGAAGAGTGATGGAGAATTTGAGCTGAATGTGCTTCACCGTGGAGCCAATGAATGGACACAACACAAGTATGATCGTCCCATTGATACAATCAAATGCGCTGCTTATCGCAAAGGAGAATTCTACTTTCTAGACAGTAAGAGTGGTTTTATCACGTTTGCTAAAGACTTGAGCTGGGATCGTGATTATTTAGTTGAAGTTAGCAATGAAGAGACTGAATGCAGGCCATCGCCGGATTATTTTTATACCGAGGACAGTTATTTTCAGACGAAGGACATGAAGAAGAAGCTGGGGTTGGCAGATGATGTCTCGATATCTACGTGTGGGACACTAAAGCAGTATCATGGCCTTCCCCAGTTTGTTTTCAATGAGACTATTTCCAGTAATCGTGTTCAAGAACCCGAAAGCCGGCAATTCAAAGGGGTATGGATCTACCCGAAAATGTTCTATCAAACCTCTCTGAAAGATGAGACATGGTAAGGCTGCGTACGACCCTTGTAAAGTAGGAAGCCTTGTTGGCTTTAGGTCGTCCTTACTACAGGTCTGACTTTCAATTTACTTGTCGAAAGAAGCCTTTTAAAAACATGAATTGCTTTTTGGGTTTTATTTTTTGTTGGCGAAGTTCAATTTAATTTGTTAATTATGCTACATTTTGAGTTTAAGAAGGTGACGATGAAGTCCGATATGATTCAGTTGTTGAAAATCGACATACTATTTCGTATACACGAACGCCGAATCGTAACTATGGAATTCAGTTGGAATGCAGTTCAGTCAAACCCAAAACAACTTATGGCAAAAACTTCATCATTCCATGTCATCCTGTGTATATGTTTTTCCTTCGTAACCGACATACTTTAAGGTATTAAAATTGTATCAATATGTGCTTTTGATTTGAATTGACAGTATGATAATTTATTAAATTGATAAGGTGTTGAGCTTGAGACTCTTGTATGGGTCACTGTGTAAGTCACAGTTGTACCGCATTGACAAAAAAACTTATCAATTTAATTGTAAATAACGTTCAAAGAGACAAAAAATGTATACCGAAGCGAAGATAAAAATTTAAAAACAAAAAATAAAGATCATATATTACAAGAGAAGTAAAACAATAGTCTCATTCAATATCACAAAGATAACATAGAACATAATTAATTAGTTTTGAATCTAGAACACGTTATACCGCGATAACGTAAAACAATCATGTCTATGCACTCAAGTGCATGTTTGATTTCCACAGAGCCCCCTCCCTCTAACAACTAACAATCTAACCTACTAACGTTATTGTGTGAGGGAGGTATGAGGATGACGTTTTATTCCATACTTCTTGCGCAACAAGCAATGTCGATGAGGACGAAGGCCATGAAGGGTAATGTCTTAAGAAACAGTTTAGAAATTGTTAGTTATGAAATATTTACATATGTCATCGAACTTCAACTTATTTATGATAGTGCAACCTCATCCAAATTCGAACTTATTTACGATACCACCAATGCGCCAAAAACTTCAACTTATATGCAAAATTGTCACCGCCCCTTGTCCATATAATTAAAGAAGGTTAGGTGTCTTTGGATTAAAAACAAATAAGTTTATCAAGCCCTTTTATATTAGTTTTCTAAAGAAAAATCTTATAAGCTTTCTTATAATTTGGAAAGAGAAAATAGGTTTTTGTTGTAATTTCTTGGTCGCAATTGATTATGAAAAATGCCACATTTGTTCAAAAAATGCACTTAAATCCCAATACCATGGGAAATGACACTTCCACCGCCACCTTATGAGATTACTTTGTCATGTCTATCATCACCATTTCAATAATAAAAACTTAAAAATAGTAATGTTTATTAATAAGTTGGTCATTGAAAAGTTTATGCAATTCATATAAAATCACTACAATTTTGCAAAAGTATCATTTAATTTATTTATTTTTCAAAAAGGTATACATTAAAAGTCTAGGAAATCTTAAAGAGTTTATAATAATAGATAAAAGTGTACTAAAATCTGGTGAAAATCTCTCACTTTAAAACTGAACAAAAATCCATACAAATCATTATTTGCCAAAATAAAAAAATAAAAAAATCCATACAAATCATATACACTGCACCCACCTTAGAGAAACTGTTGGAGATGTGACAAAATCATATGCAATATTCTGTACGAAAAACAAAGAAACAAAATGCATGTGTCACATGCACATGTAATGCAGTTATTGGACCACACGTCCACATGTGCTCTAACATATTAAGAATGCTTTATTTTTCTTAAATCCGGATCCTCGCCCGATTTTTTT
>JADOBS010303824.1:0-27174 GCA_015708375.1 Cydonia oblonga | reverse complement strand
TCGATGTCGACACGTGTCGCGTTGTGATTGGCCTCCTGGTTGGAGGGAGATTCTTGTGGATCCTTGACGGTATAATGTTGACCGGTGCTCAGTAGTTTCGGGATTGGTCAAGTATGGTACAAACAAAGATCAAATGATAGAAATTAATCAAGGGTGTGAGAAGTAAAAATGAATGCAATGTCCCTCCTCCCATCAATATGAGATTCATTCTCAATACGTCATCTCATGTGTGAGAAATTTTCAAGCCTAATACGTGGGACCACTTGTTATGATAGCATGAAGAAAGTTGAAATTCTACCGTAAAACCAAATGGCAATATGAAAAATGCCTAGCGTACTTATAAGCCCATTCAAGGTCTTCCTTTCCACTAATATGAGATTCATTCTTAACTGTTCGGACTCTTGTAACTGTTAAATCTTAGTTGTTGTATTTTGTAAAAGATCTAAAGTTAGAAAGTTTGGATACTCCAGAAAATCACATTCTTCTTCTGAGTTAATGATGTAAGGATGTGAGCAACTTATATGAAACATGTTCGACGACATGGCCGGCCCTGAGAATTTGAGGGCTCTAGACAAGCCTTCAAAGTGAGCCCTAAAGTTCTCTAATTCATAACTCTTTGTACATTGAGATGTAAAAAGAGAAGTTCATTAAATAAACAAAAATATCTATTTACACGTCAAATATCATTAGAAATTAATATTAAAATATTACTTAAATGTTATAAATATAGCGTTTTTAAAAAACAAATGTACTAATTAAGTATAGATAATCTAGAGAGAGTCAGAATCCACTAAAACAACGCATGTGTAAGAAAAAACTTGCGCACGTAGTGACTGACAATGGAACGGAAAAGCTCTTGCAAAGACAAAATATTAAGGGTGCGTTTACTAATCCGTAATCAAATTGAGAGGAATTGAAATGAGGTGGAATTAGAATTAGATTCCTGTTAAAGTTGTTTACTAAGACTGTCTGGAATCAGAGTAGAAATGATGTTGAGTCCATATAAGTTGTTTACTAATCCACTTCAATCGGAATGAAAACTAGGTTGATTACTAAAATATCCTTAATTTATAATAGACAAATTTTAATTTTTTTATACGATTTCACACTAGTATGTGTGTTTTAAAGAGTTAAAACTCAACATAAATTTTTGGAACCTCCACCGTTCCACCAGAACCTTCTAAACTCTCTTTATGCATCCTCCTCAATTTGTTTCTCCGATTATCCCCAAACACTAACTCTTGCTACTCCCAACGCGTCAACCTCCCTCTACATCTCCTCTTTCCTTTTCACTACAAAATTCCCAGCAGAACACCGAGCGATTTTCACACCAACAGTGCAGGTGTAGTATGCAAACATCGAAACGAAAACAACTCAAGAAAACTTCTGCACTTGCCTTGATGAAACTGACAGTAGCATTGGGCATCCACGAGGTTCTTCCAGTCAATGAAGAATTCTTCCACATAAGGGTAGTTTCGGTCGAAAATTCTGATTCCGGATGTTGGCTTTCATCCGGAATTCAAATACCTCATCCAAGTTGGTAATTCAATTATAGGAATATCAGGAATTTGATTTCTGATTTTGGGTGGAGCCCACTAATATTTTGCATTCCCAAAATTTGGTAAACGCTGGAATCACCCACGGAAGAATTCGATTCCCTTTCTTCTACCTCCATTCCGAATGCGTAAACACGCCATAAATGGAGAGCGGAGGGAGAAAAGGGTATTCTATTCTCTACATCACTGCGCCCGCCGCCCAATGCCAATTCCAGTTCCAGTTCCAATTCCATTTGGCAGTTGGCAATTCCAATACCAATTCCATGCCTGCCAGCTTTGACACGTGTGTTTATGATCCATCAATTAATATTATTTTATTTATTTATTTAAAGGGAGAAAAGTCAGAGTTCAATGGATTCGTACCTAGTAAACGAATGAATCCAGAGGCAAAGAGAGGAAGGAAACTACGTCTAGGCTAGATTATTAGTAGAGAGACAGGATGGTCCCCCTTCAGCATCAACAGTCATATTACAATAATAATATTAATATTAACAACACTGTGACTACCTGTACCTGGGGAGGAGGAAGAGGAGGAGGATTTGGATTGGGTTATAGTAATCTTCATAATGTTATCCTTTCTCCGGGTCAGGGTTTTGCATATCATCAGATTCATCATCACATTCCTCCGTTAGCCAAACATTCCGTTTCCGCTCTCCACGAAAGAAGAAAGTCAATTCCAGATTCCAATTCCAATTCCTTGTGTCGCCTTCTTATACCAAGAGGAAGAACAAGGAGGAGCTGTTTGTGGGCGTCGCCCAAATTTAAATCCTGCGGTTGGGACATGGAATCATCAGGATCATTATCGCCTGATCATGCTGCTAATAACAACAAGAAGCCTCGTAATAATCCAAATTTGATTACAACAAGCGATCACCTGCGGCATGTGGAGTCGATGGCCACAATGCCTTCCGGCGCCGGAAACATTTCCCACCTGAATTCCATCATTCTCGGAGAATCACTCGCCTCTGAAGAGAACGATCTCGTCTTTCCCAGCGACCACTTCTCCCGTCAGGCTCACGTCTCCTCTCCCCAACAGGTACGTTAGTTTCTTCTCTCAGTTCTCTGCGCTTTGCACTTCCGCTTCCAAGTTCCAACAACATACTCTAATTTCTTGTTACCCTCCTCCTCCTCCTCCCCCTCAGTATCTGGAGATGTATAAACGGTCCATCGAGGACCCCGCCGGATTTTGGTCCGACATCGCTTCCACCTTCTTTTGGAAACAGAAATGGGGCAAACCAGTCTACTCGGAGAATCTCGATATCAGGAAAGGCGATATCCGAATTGAGGTCTTTCTTTTGATTCTTTGATTTTATTTGCTTGCCTTGCATTTTTTTTGAGTTCAGAAAATTCTAATTTGAGTCGAGCAGTGGTTCAAGGGCGGTCTCACCAACATCTGCTACAACTGCCTTGACACAAATGTTGAAGCTGGACTTGGCGACAAAATTGCCTTCTACTGGGAAGGCAATGATCTTGGTGTTGATGCCACTTTAACTTACACCCAGCTTCTCCACAACGTTTGCCAGGTCGGTCCGTCTATCAATCTGCCTGGGACTCCGAGTTGATTCATAAAACTAATTAATAAATATTTCACCTTTTCTTACCTGTACCATTCATTCGCAGCTTGCAAACTATTTGAAAGATGTTGGAGTTAAAAAGGGTGATGCTGTTGTGGTTTACCTGCCCATGTTAATGGAACTTCCAATCACAATGCTTGCTTGTGCTCGAATTGGTGCCGTTCACTCGGTGTTGCACCATCTTTCTCTTTGCTTTCCAGCATCCCAATGCTTTCTTTTTTCATAATTAATTGACTTTTCCACTCTTTCAGGTTGTCTTTGCCGGATTTTCTGCAGAATCTCTTACTCAAAGGATTGTAGATTGCAAACCGAAAGTCGTAATCACTTGCAATGCTGTTAAAAGAGGTTCTAAGGTTATCCACCTCAAAGATATAGTTGATGCTGCCCTTATAAAATCATCCGAAAGCGGGGTTTCTGTAGGTATGGAAATTAGCAAATTGATATGTGATTTATATAAATTGCTTCTTTTTAGTAACCTATATGTGTGTGGGCGTGGCGAGGCAATGCACGCTTTTTATGTAAAAGTTCTTTGTATCATGACATCTGATGCCCTGTTTGACCAGATGTATGCTTAACTTACGAAAATCAATTGGCTATGAAGAGGGAAAGTACTAAATGGCTGGAAGGAAGGGATGTATGCTGGCAGGTTAGCACTTGTACTAGCACCTCTTTATATAGACTTCCATGAAAGAAAGGATTCTTTTATTTGTAACATGCATAAAGGATTCTTTTATTTCTAACAGGCATACTGCATTGTGTGCTCTTCCTATATTATTGTTTCATCATATGCTTATAATTGGCCTGAATGTTTGTCTTACGGACGGTTGTGACTGATGACTCATGATTATCTCCAGGATGTCATACCTAAATATCCAACTACTTGTGCAGTGGAGTGGGTTGATGCAGAAGATCCACTTTTTCTGCTCTATACCAGTGGGAGCACTGGTAAACCGAAGGTAATTTATGTTCCATGCTTCAATTAATTGTTTTCTTCTTTTCCTTTTGGATTCTTCTAATAATAAGCTCTTATAGGGAGTTCTCCACACAACTGGAGGATATATGGTGTACGCTGCAACAACTTTTAAATATGCATTTGATTACAAGTCATCTGACATCTA
This sequence comes from Cydonia oblonga, assembly GCA_015708375.1. Taxonomy (NCBI): domain Eukaryota; kingdom Viridiplantae; phylum Streptophyta; class Magnoliopsida; order Rosales; family Rosaceae; genus Cydonia; species Cydonia oblonga. The sequence goes on along the minus strand of JADOBS010303824.1, from coordinate 22,926 downwards.
CTGGTATCCTTCAAAACCCTAAGCTTATCATTAATGTTATTTTGATTTTTTTATGTGAAAGAAGCTTGCTTTGTTCTGATGTTTTTTCATGACTGAACATGGCTTTATCTTTATTTAGGTGTACAGCTGACTGTGGTTGGATCACTGGGCACAGCTATGTCACTTATGGACCCCTGCTAAATGGAGCGACTGCTGTTTTATATGAAGGGGTAACTAATAGATAGATTAATGTATACATATTATCATTTACATGTATGAGAGGAACCTAATATGTATGTCTAAAGAAAAAAACATTCATCTGCGCACATATGGATCAGCCGACATCGCTACTCAGTACTCTGGCACTTGGAATTTTTGGGAAAGAAGAAGAAGAGTATACCAAGAAGAAGCTGGACAGCTAGTCTATAGATTTTTTTTTTTCTTTTAATTTTTTTTTTTGGTCAGTGTAGTACTATCCCCTTAAGCGGAAGGTCTCTAGTTGGACATATGGTATTGTTTAAAGGGTGGATAGGTTCACGGTAACAAGGGTAAGCCCTCAGGTGTAGACTAACCATTGGATTTAGAATAACTTAATAAAAGGTGTCTTTATTTCCTCAAGAAAGCAAAATAACAAACAGTAGTTGACTAGTTATGAATATGACATTTAATTAAAATTTGTACATGTTTACTTCTGGTCAGAAGGATTACGTATCACTGTCTTTGATCTTTATAAATTTTAATTTCTTTGTACATTATACTATAAATGAAACGAACTCTTCTAGTGCTAAATACATAATTACATTTAGGACACTGACTAGCTGTATCTGAATATGTGCATAATGCCAGAGGATCTCAAGTGTAAAGAGCGCTGCAGTTAGATGGATTATGGTGTAATTTTTGGTGCATATGCTTGCTCTAATTTTTGCTAATTGGATTTCCTATGTTGACATTTCATATATCAGTTACAATCCATGTATATGTTGCAGGCTCCAAATTATCCTGACCCTGGACGCTGTTGGGATGTTGTTGATAAATACAAAGTGACCATATTTTATACTGCCCCCACATTGGTGCGGTCCCTCATGCGTGATAGTGATGAGGTAAGATATTTTAGCCATTCGTTCATCGTATATGGATGTGATTATTTTAATGTATTTGTTATTGATCCGGATGATTATGATTGTATAAGTTGGTGATGGCTGTTCCCAGCTATGTAGTCCAAAAAAATGCATTTCTCTATTTTCTTTTTTCTAGGTTAATCATTTCCCAAATAATTTTTTTCTTCAATCTAATGGATTTTTTTTCATTAACTGAACATGATTTTCTTGAAGTATAAAGCTTGCCTATGTTTTTTAGCCATAAGATCCTCTTGTCATTTGTCCATTTAAATTTTGTTCTTTTGTTCTGTCAAAGATGCTCCCCTGTTACACATATCTGGTTTTCATGGGTGTCCCGCCTCTTGATGTATCTTATTAAGTTACTGATCAAGAAATCAGTCCTCTTTATAATCTCCATCATTTACTATCTGCGTTGCAAGACTTTCCATTCTACATAGTGTTCTGTTTCTGCATCCATGGTGGTCTTGTTGTCTGGATGAGGCTAAGATTCAAGTACCCCTTACATAATGCCTTAAATATTTATCGATGTGTGTGTTCATTGAATTTTAATTATTTGTGTATTATGCAGTATGTTACACGATACTCGCGAAAATCCTTACGGGTTCTTGGAAGTGTAGGCGAGCCTATTAATCCAAGTGCATGGAGGTTGTCATCTCTTTTGTTGTCTGATTCAAAAGCTTCACTTCACACCCAAAAAGAGTTATTAACCCAATGCTGTTTGGTACAGGTGGTTTTTTAATGTGGTTGGAGATTCAAAATGTCCTATTTCTGACACTTGGTGGCAAACTGAAACTGGTGGCTTCATGGTATTGTAGTACTGTTCTTATATAGTTTTTAACCCGTGCTCCATTGACTGGTGTTAAGCAGAAATGTTATTGGCACGGGAAAATTCCTCAAGATTTTACTTTCGTTAAACACTCCCCTCACCACACTTATGTGCCAATATGCATGTGCATTCACCTTTCCATCAGTGAGACGTTTTAACTTGAAATGCTTGACCTTCTTTACCTGACAGATAACTCCATTACCGGGTGCCTGGCCACAGAAGCCTGGTTCTGCTACTTTTCCTTTCTTTGGGGTTCAGGTATTTTATTCTAATCTAGTTTATGGATCTCATTAAGTGTCCTCTTTTTATACTTTTGAATCTGTAAGATCTATATCTTGATAATTATTTTGCTTGTAACTGCAGGCTGTCATAGTTGATGAAAAGGGTGTTGAGATTGAAGGGGAATGCAGTGGTTATCTGTGTGTAAAAAGCTCATGGCCTGGAGCCTTCCGAACTCTATACGGTGATCATGAAAGATACGAAACCACTTACTTTAAACCTTTCCCTGGGTATTATTTTAGTGGTGATGGATGCAGCAGGTAAATAATAACATCAAATTGCAGTTACATCAGCGTGAATGCTAACAAGTGTTATGCACGGAGGTTTTTGCTTCCAGGACAAGATTTGATTCCTTTTTTTAGTTTAGAGTTTATAATTTATTCATTAGCACTTATTCTAATGTATTATAAAACTAAGCGTTACACATCAATGTCTCAGGGACAAGGATGGATATCACTGGCTTACAGGAAGGGTTGATGATGTTATCAACGTTAGGTATTTTGGGATTCCATAAACTATGTGCATATAATTTTTCGATCTTAATTTTTGTATGAGTGACCTAAAAGTAGTGATAGGATAATTAATGTGTGGATTTCTTAGGATGTAATGTGGACGACTCTGTGATTGTTGTTTATTCCCTTTGTTCAATGATAAAATCATAATATGTGCAGTGGACATCGTATTGGTACGGCAGAAGTGGAATCTGCTCTGGTCTCACATCCCCAGTGTGCTGAAGCTGCTGTGGTTGGCGTTGAGCATGAGGTATGTGAATGCGACACGCATTTACTGAGTTTATAGATTAGTATTGCCACTTTACACCCTGAAACTCGACTTTTGCTCTACTTTGGTGGTATTCCATCTATTCTGTCAAATAAGTGTTAAAGTTTGCTGACGTGTAAGGGCAATACAGTAATTTTGTCCTAGTTGGAACTGTTGGACCACAAAGCTGTCAAAACAGCCGATTAAAAGTTGCCATGTAGTTTCATTTTCCACGTCCTTATCACCACCATCTCTCACCTCAACTGATCCTTCCCTCTCTCTTGTTCTTTCACTTTAAGTCACCGTTTTATAGTTTGGCGATGAAATTCCAGCTGGGAATTGGGTTGGGCTGTCTGGAGGTTGGGACCGTTGGGTAGGAGAGTGGTTGTACAAGATTAGCAAGAAAATTTTCCATAAAATCATGACTGAAGGAGAGCAGCAACGTATGATGAAGAACGGCACAACAACCAGAACATTATGTTGTTGAACTCAAATTGGGTTGGGCTTCAATCCCATACAAATACAACACAATCAAATTAGGAGTTGAACAGCACAATTGAATTGATTGAATTTATCATGATTTCTTTGGATTTGAGCTACGATAAATGAGGAAATTAATTAAATAATTAGAAATTAAACGAGGATTTGGAATGGTTAAAGGCTTGGATAATTTGCAGTTACCCTGAGCTTGGAGATCAGCGAATATCTTTGCTTCTATGGCCCTCCCTCCTCCTCCTCTTCTCTCTCTCCTCTGTTTATTTTCTCTTCGTCTATGACAGATTCCTTCGCTGCTATGGTTTCTCAAGTGCGTTGCAGGGCGGGACTTTACACCTTGATGTGGCTGCCACATAAGCAATTTATTGGGTCCCACCATGCCACATCAGCAAAGTTAACTCCTATTTGACAGAATAGACTGAATACTGCTAAAGTGGAGCAGAAAAAAGTCGAGTTTCAAGGTCCTAAGTGGAGATATTTTTTGTTTCGGGGGGGAAGGGAGATTGGGTTTGAGTTCCATGGGGTATAACAAAAAATAAGCCAATAAAATATCATATCCCATTTGAGAAGAATAAACTTAGCCCATTAGAGAAGAATAAACTCCTGTCTTTCTATAAATCTGCATTGAAAATCTGATAATTTGTCTCCATATACTTTGCATTGTTTTATCAATTGTGCATGACATATTTAAGAGAGAGTGGGAGAGCAGGAGGGAGCGGCAGATGCTTCTGGCTAGTATGTCTGAACAAAATTACTTTCTTTCTATAGGTTAAAGGACAAGGTATATATGCCTTTGTTACTCTTGTGGAAGGTGTACCTTACAGTGAGGAACTCCGGAAAAGCCTTATACTGGCTGTGAGAAAGCAGGTATATATCTAGTCCTGTGCTGTTCAGGTATATATGCTTTGTTTTTCTATTGCATCTTGTAATTGCAGTGCAAGTGCAACGACACTCTAGTCCTGTGCTGTTCACAATCCAGGGGTCATATTTCAGATCTGATGGTTTCCGGTTACAATTATTAAATTTGGAATGTAAACATTTTTCAGATAGGACCATTTGCAGCACCGGACAAAATCCACTGGGCCCCTGGCCTTCCAAAAACAAGGAGTGGGAAGATCATGAGGAGGATTCTGAGGAAGATTGCTTCTAGACAGTTAGATGAGCTTGGAGACACCAGCACCCTTGCGGAACCAAATGTGGTCGATCAACTAATTGCCCTCGCGGATGTCTAACAAGTGCGGAGGTTATATTATTGGCCGCTGCATTTCCCAATAGTTATCAATTGCACAAGATTAAACCTTAAAATACTTCAAGACTTTTGTCATTTTGCTTCCTTTTTATCCAAATGATTCAGATTCTCCGCAACTACGTACACAACTGAACACATTATGGATCTATTTTGTAACCTATTCGGTTTGGTTTTGAGCTTTCATCTTTTGTCCCAGATACATATGACAGTATGTGGAGGAAAGGAGGGATAAAGGTGCCCTGGATGGACAATGTTATATTGAATGGCAATGACTGACAGGAACTATTTGAATCATTGATTACACATGTGAGGCATGTCAATTTTCTAAGATGGTGGCAACAGTCACCACCTAGTTAAGGTGGTGAGCAAATTCGGATTCTATTCTGGGTTAAAGCGTAGTATAGCTTTTAGCGTGAATTCTAAATAATGGCCAAGCAGACAAAAACAAAGAAAAATCATTACTCACCTTATAAGAGATTCTCGTATACCACTAATTAACTATATGCTAATTATCAGTTAGATGCATAGTGCACGTTTCAAATGTGTTGCAAGCATTTATTTGACGGTGACACCATTGCATGAGAGAATCCCCCCTCACACTGTGTTGCAAGCATTTATTTGACGGTGACACCATTGCATGAGAGAATCCCCCCTCACACTGTTTGTTTCATTAGATGGACCTAAATGGTCTATTTGTTTAAAAGGTCAAATGCTGAGAGAACTTAGATTTCATTCCCGAATGGGTCACTTTCCATGAACGAAGGTTTGTCGAGATGAAGAAGGCTGGAGAGGAAGAGAAAAGGGGGAGAAGAGAGGGTGGAGGTTGTCGCCAACCCCCCACCCCTCCTCCCCTTGCCGGGGGGCGCATTAAACCATTTTATTTCGGTTAAATACGTAGTTAACAAAGAATTCTATTAAGTGCCACGTGTTGATTTGTCATTGAAGAATCCAACCAAATTTGACCATGTGCCAAACTTAGTGGGCCAAAGGTATGCCATGTCATTAATCAACGGTGTATCTGACGGAAATGCTAAATTAAGTATGAAAGTGTCACAAAAATTGAAATTTAGGTATAAAACTGAGATGAAAAAAATTGATTTATGAAAATTTGAAAATCACGATACTTGTGGATAGCAAAGTAAGAATTCCTCATAATGTTATTATAACTTCACTCATCCCTATCACTCTATATCATTCTACAAAATTTTGAATAATATATATATATATATATATATATATTATATGTATCATATTCATTCGTGGAGGGTTGAGTAGACTGATTTGTTTGACCCCCAAAAAAAAAAAAAACTGATTTGGTGTTTGGGCCGGGGCCCAATTCTGTTGCCTGTCAAGGTAGGAGAGAAGCCAGAGCGCGATGTGAGGGCAAATGGGTTGTTAGCAGCCGTCAGATGGAAGCGGAATGGTTGGAAGAAATCTGAAGCGGGGTAAATGACCGAATGAGTTACAGGCGTCGTTCGTTGGTGATGCGATTTCGATGATTCAGTGCCATACGTTCGTATCTTAGAGTTATTATTATTATTATTGGAGGATTAGTAAGTAATTAGGTTAGGATTAAAAGAGGAGGGAAAATGGAATTGCAAATGAAGGTGGCGCAGGCGGTTCACGTACTAAATCACGATACAGAGTCGTGCAACCGCGTGGCGGCAAATCAATGGCTGGTTCAATTTCAGCAGACCGACGCCGCTTGGGAGGTCGCCACCTCAATCCTCACCACCAATTTTCACCACTCCGTCGTCTCCGATTACGAGGTCGAGTTCTTCGCTGCCCAGATTCTCAAACGGAAGGTAGCTATCATACAAATACAATCATGATTCTTATTTACTTGCTTTGCTTTACAACAGTTTATCGTTTCATTTGCTTACTGATTGACTGGTGATTGGTGCATTGGGCTGCTGTAAATACTGGACTGACTAATCAACTTTTTGTGTGTTTAGTTCATGGTCAAATCAACTGTTAAACGTTAAATTTGTTTATTTTCATCTGGTATATTTTTCTGTAGAGGCAATCAGGAAATAGCTAATTTCTGGAATTAATGGAAATACATTGTTATGTGATCTGAGGCACAAAGCGTGAAACTTGTAATGGAAAATGATGACTGCCTCCATACTTGGAAATTCGTTTCAGTGATGATCAATTAGAATGTAACATTGTACTGCTTGCTAACTTTGGCATATCAGTTGTATTGTATGGCTACACAAAGTGTTCCTAGTGAAGTTTCTATGAGAAGAACACTATTTGCTAGTTAGATGTCAGTATGTGTAGGCTCTGTCTACCCGCTGAAGCCACTCTTTCTTTACCAGGGCTTTTGATAGCTGCGTGAAACCTAGATATTTGTGTGTATAAATCATATATTTGTTTGGTTTCTTGCGTGCCTAGTTTTCTAAAGATATAACATATTGCTTATCGTCATTTTACATTCCAGATCCAAAACGAGGGCTGTTACCTGCAATCTAGAGCCAAAGATGCTTTGCTAAATGCCCTTCTTGTTGCTGCTAAAAGATTTAGTTCTGGCCCTCATCAGGTTCTTTTACTACCCATCTCTAGAAAACCTTCTGATGCTTTAGTTGGTTGCTATTTGAAGGCTATAACATTTGACCATTTTGATAAAGTTATGTCTTTTACTGCTTTATCACCTTAAATTGTTGCTAGAGCAGGCTATGTTTTTCATGGCTGGAACAAAAGATATTTTCTTATATTGTCCCTTTATCTTATTACTACATTTAATGAAGGTCCTTTTTTGTTTGTATCAGCTTTTGACACAAATTTGCCTTGCACTGTCTGCACTTATACTGCGAGCTGTTGAGCATGGAAAACCTGTTGAGCAACTATTTTATAGTCTTCAGAATCTACAGACTCAGGTTGATGGAAATGTTGCTGTTCTGGAGATGCTTACTGTTTTACCAGAGGAAGTTTTAGACAACCAAAATGCTGACTCTAAAATAAGTTCAGCTGACAGAAGCCAGTATGGCCAAGAGGTTTATGAAATTTCTTTCCATTTCAATGCTCCTATATTTCTCCATTCACATGCATCTTCTCCTCTTTTATTCGCCCTCGTCGTATTTATCTTTCTGTTGTATCACTTCTCTCCTGTGCAGCTTCTTTCGCATACACCTATGGTTCTTGAGTTCCTACTGCAGCAATCTGAGAAAGGGTTTGATAGTGGTGTACAACTACATGAACGGAACAGAAAGATTCTGCGTTGCTTATTAAGTTGGGTATGATAATCATTCAATTGTTCTAATGTCCAATGCAATAAAAAAGTATATGCATGTTTTGCTGCCATCAAATGACCAAATGTTGACGTCCAAATTGTGTTTCTGGTTCAAGCTCTGAATACAGTTGTGGTACACTCACCTTATACCGTGACATAAATTTTGTTGCAGAAGTTTGCACTTTTTATTTATTAAAAGGTAGGCATTTCTGGTTTTCTTTTTACAGTAGAATTGTTATTATGTTCAGGTTCGAGCTGGGTGTTTTTCGGAGATTCCCCATGGGTTACTACCAGCACATCCGCTTCTCAACTTTGTTTTTAATTCTTTGCAGGTAATTTGTATAACTTTATTTAACCAAATTTAATATTTAAAATATGTTTAAGTTGCATAATTGATCTATTTGTGCATTGTTGGCATAGATGTCATCTTCATTTGATTTGGCAATTGAAGTTCTTGTTGAGCTCGTGAGTCGACATGAGGTATGCTATTACTTTAATTAATCATTCTTGCATATATTATGTTTGCTTAATATTTGGACGATGTGATGCCATCAATTGTTTGATCCTATTTGCATGTGTTTCTGTTCATATGCCTTGTGTTGTACTTTTATGCGCAAAAACGGAAGCGAATTCTAATAGAGTACCAAATATCAATGGCGTAGGTGAAAGCGAAAAGCAAACAATCTCAAAATAAGTACACAAGAGATTGAACGTGGTTCAACGTAAAGCCTACGTCCAGGGTGAAGCATGGCGATGGATTTCACTAAACAAACGGAGATTACAAAAGAGTATTTGAACTCTCACAACCCACAAATAACAAACCCTAAACTAGACGAGTGGAGAACCCATAACAAACAGAGTAGTCTCTCCCAAACTGTTCTTTAACTCACAAATTGACTCTCACCAAATTTCCAAACAAATGACTCATGAATTTGCCACACGCTCATGTCTCCAAACGGTGACCACCCAAAACCCAATTAGAGAAAACTCTCTAAACTAATGGTGAGGCACACAAATAAACTAATCCTAAGGTCCTATTTATAGTGCATAGGACTTAGGTTACAATGAGAATCTTAATCCTAATCGGAAGTAAATACAAATACAAATCCTAATCAAATAGGTAATTAGCAAAATCTCTCCACCAATCAAGGAATCCAACCAAGAAGTCAAATCCAAACCCAAATAGGACACCAAACAAAATAGGTAACACAAACCTAATTTCTGCATCATCCTAATTTTGAGCGCAAAACCCAACACCTTGCACTCTCTGCATTTATACTGCAAGCTGTTGAATAAATAATCCTATTAACAGATTATTCTTCTGTAGGGGCTGCCCCATGTTTTGTTATGCAGGGTGCATTTTCTTAAAGAAGTATTACTTCTGCCAGCTCTTAGTAACGGTGATGAGAAAGTAGTAGGCGGTCTTGCTTGCTTATTGTCAGAGATTGGCCAGGCTGTAAGTATTGATATAGCTCTTTGTTAATTTGCCTCCTGTAACTGCTGTGGGTGGACGTCCTGTTCACTCTCTGTTCTGTTCTCAAGAAAATTGTTTCTTTTCAAAAAATAAGAAAATCATACTCCAAGTTATCTTTCTCTTTAACTTTTAAATTTTTTTTGTATTCCAGGCACCATCTCTTATTGTGGAAGCAAGTGCTGAGGCAGTTGCACTGGCTGATGCACTTTTGAGGTTATTTACTTAATTAACTTTTTTTCATGTTTCATTAGGCAAGGCAATATATCAGTAAAGACACAAGAATTAGTTGAAAAGATATTGTTTTTGTTCTATTTTCTTTCTTGTTGTAAGGTCACCCATCTTTTATAGTGCTAAGGATGATGAAAAGGTCCAGACGTGCTTGCAACAATGTGATTGAGCCCTGGTATTATTGGTAGTTAGTAACTAAGTTAGTAGAAACTTAGAGTGGTTAAATGTTCAAACATGACACCTTCCGCACTAAAATTGAATACCATGACCATCTTATGTTAATGAGTCAACACTGAATAGCAGTGCGTTAGGATCAGGCCAGGAAAGGCCAAATTCTTATTTTTTATTCAAATGATCACAATAGATATGGGGAATTATCTCATGCATGCTAAAGAAAATTCATTACAGTTCGGTTGCCCGTAAGTCTTCTTTGATATTGCCTGGTGTCGGATTCTTTTTCATGTGTCAAATTTTGTATCTTACCCTTTAAAAATGCTGGCAGCTGCGTGACGTTTCCAAGTGAAGACTGGGAGATAGCAGACTCAACCTTGCAATTTTGGTACTTAAATTTATTTATCAATTTGAAGGTGAATTGTTGTTTGTCTGTATTTAACTTAGTCTGAAAGAATGGTTGCAATTGTGAACGATCTGTTTCCAATTCTGGGACCAAAGAAAACCTAAAGATGATTGAAGAATTCTGGAGGACCATGTTTATTGGTCCTTAGTGATTCTATGAATTTCTCCTTATTTAGGTCAGACTCCATTCACAACCTGTTCTAGGGAAGTGTTGTATCCACCAACAAAAAACATAATGTTTTATCTTTTATTAGAGATAAGAGATAGATTGTTTTTAACTTGTGAGACTAGACAAGGTGGTATAATGCACGGACAGTGGAAAATGAGTTGCTAAATTTTACTTGTTATGATCTTCCTGTTATGGTGAGAAATGTTAGCATCTGCTGATTTTTCAGGCTTTTGGCGTTCTCTATTAAATTTCAATGATAATCATTGCGAGATTTTCATATTCTTAGGTCTGGTTTTGCAAGCTATATTCTTGGCCTTGATGAGGATGGTGCAAAACAGAGGAAGCAAGTGGAAGACATGTTTTTCCCTGTATTTTCAGCATTACTTGATGCGCTGTTGTTGCGTGCTCAGGTCTCAATTTTGCTTGTCTGCCTTTTTATATACGGACTGTGGCATGATGCCTTTCTAAGCTGAGTAAATCATGTTGCTTTCTATCAGTATGTTGTGTGAAGGTTAAATTTTTAGACTGCACAATATTACCACCCTCTGTGTCTGATCCAGTACTAGCTTCAAGCACTTAAGAACACACTACTGATGCTAAAGCCTTTTGTTCAAATCCACATCAAGCATGTCCATGTTTTGTTCGAGAGGAGGGAATAGGCAATGCCAAGATTTGGTGCTTATGTTTTATTGGTCATTCCAAACTGATGGAGGCTATTGATCTTCTATGCTGTGCTTGCAGTTACTAACTGGTCGTCCCTAAAGATGATTAAGAGTTTTAGAATGACCATTATCAGACATAATAAGTAGGAGGTTGTTATGGGCTTGCTACTTCTCATTGGCTATTATCATGTCTAAACCCCTAAAGGTAGATTTAGTTATTTTATTTTTAGTGAGGTATTAGTTATAGCCTAGAGGGAAGGTGTATGCTTTTTAGGTTTTAACTGTTAAAGCCTGGCTGGAACAGAGCTAGTAAGGATTACCATGAAGAAAGAGATTATACAAGACAATAATCTTCATTACTCTCACATATGTACATATGATATATTTATATGCTGCAGATGCTGTTCTTGATGACATGATGAAATAGGAGTTGGCTACTCTGTATTTTGATCTCTCTGGTCTATACTTTCATTTTCATTGTTTCTGGTAATTAGAATACTTTTATAATGATAGATATTTAAAAAGTGAATCTTTGTCGTTGACTTGACAGGTAGATGGTTCTATGTTTGATGATGAACAAGGAACACCTGAGCTGCCTGATGGTCTTCTCCACTTTAGGATGAACCTTGTTGAGCTTTTAGTGGATATATGTCATCTTTTAAGATCTGCTACATTTATTCAGAAGGTGGTTGATTTGTATTTTGAATAAGCTTATTTGATTATGGACTCGATTTGTGTTGCTGTGTAAATCATTGCATGTAATAGTTCTTCAGTAACTTGCACATTGGGTCGAAAATAATATTTCAGAGCACTGTTTCACCTGTCAATGTTTATTCCAATAGGTGTTAGATGCTACCTTTATTCTAGTTAATTGTTGGTATTGTCTGTGGTAAGATTACGCGTTCAACATGTTGCTAGAGCTTGCCAGCATGTTCAATTTCATAAGAAATATTTGCATGTTTTTTCTTCATTTATTTGGATAGTTCTTTACTGTTGAGTTAGTATTTCTCATTTTTTATTTTATTTATCCCATTGTAGCTTTTCTTTGGTGGTTGGGCATCTGCAAATACACCAATACCCTGGAAGGAGGTGGAAACCAAGTTATTTGCTCTTAATGTGGCAAGTACAACATATGCTCCTACACTCAATTATTTGTTATCTAATTACCTTATGTTGTTGCCTTTAATGTTTTTGAATATCTAAGAGGAGGTCTTTGTTAATTTTCTTCTGGTCTGTATATATATGTGCGTCTGCGCGTGCAGAATCTTTCACTTCAACAAGAACTCACAAGTTTTAGAACTTTGGGACCTCCTTTCCCGGCCACTGGGTTAGTTGAATTGGGAATTGGAAATATTAATAACACATAAGAACCCCAAATTGTATATCCCCCTTACAAGTTTTAAGGATTGAGACCAGAAGTTGCAGGGGGGAGGTCGGAAAGTAGGCAGCGATGAGTCAGTAGAGGTAGCTAGCTGAAGAGGATGAGAGGAGTGAAGAGACACGAGTAAGTGAGCGGATTGGGGAGGATAGCTTTCAGAGTTAATAGTCGTGATGAACATGAACTGCTGGAGACTGGGAGTTTGGTGCTTGGAGAGGTTGAAAATTGAGGAAATACATTATCGAGACCTTCACAATGCAGAATTTGCATGGTTCAATATGAGGGAGAGTGTCATTAAGCGAAGATTGGAAAGATTTCTATTCACTTTACATGGTCCAAGAAAGCAAAAAGGATTATGGGGGAGCTGATTTCAAGAGCTTCTGTTGAGATTTGGATCTGGGAGGTGTTTTGAGTTGTGGAAGAGGAAGAATTAGGTGTTTTGAGTTGTGGAAGAGGAAGAATTAAACTCAGATAAAAAAGAAAATGGAGTTGAGCCAATCTGAGAGACTAAATTGAAGAAGAGATGGCACTCTCTGAAATTGATGGGTCGGCGCCAATTGTTTGTTTTCAAGTCAAGCCCTGTATCCCTATCCATAGGAATTGGATGGATGACTCACTCACTCTTGAATGAGATGTCAAACAGGTTGTCGGAGCTCCTCTCTTTTGGATGACTGATCAATTCGAGAAGGTTAATGAATTTGAAGCTCTGTTTCCCAATTCTGTGACTCTTGCTGACCCAAGGATGGTGGATAGAGTGGAGATCCATGGAAAGAGGTGGAAAGTTGTGGGTATTTGGAGTCAGTAGCTGAGGAAGATGATTTTTGCTCAAAAGAGGATGATGCTTGTTTTTGAATTGTTAGATCGACTGAGAGGAACTTTGAATAGTTATTTAAAGAAAACAAGATGCAAGACAATGAAAATAGGTATGAAGCAACAACAGCATTCCAATGTGAAAAGAAAACAGAAAATGAGGTCTTCCAAAATTCTGGAGACACTGACACCGAAAAATGAATCCATTTCCACAAACAATTCACCTCATCACTCCTCATATCTTTAAATATCTGTCTATTATTATCTATCCAACCAACCCTAATTGTAGCCATGACTGCACGTCTTTGCGACACCAAACCCCTATTCCTTCCTCCAAAATAGTTTCTTCGCGCAGAGTAGTGCTACATATGTAACTAGAATCACCCAGCTCAAATTAGCCTCCCCTAAGTAACCTTAACCACAGAGTCAATGCTAATGGACAATATAAATTTTTGGTGATACGTATGTAGCTAGAATCACCCAGCTCAAATTAGCCTCCCCTAAGTAACCTTAACCACAGAGTCAATGCTAATGGACAATATAAATTTTTTGTGATCCACTCGCTCAGAATATTACTTACACATCTGACACTAATGTGCAAAAAAGATGCTACGGGTTGGAGGAAGCCTAATGAGATTGTGAGATTTGGATGTATTGAGGATTCTCTTTTGAGAACCCTTCAATATGATTGAGAGTCTGGGAGAGTACGAAGAATAATTTCAAGAGGCAAGAATAATTTCAAGAGGCTCCTAGTTTGTAATTCTCTTCTTCTTTTGACAGATGATTGTTGTCATCACACGTGGGTTTAACCCAGTTTAGGCTGAATCCCATTAATCCTCGGCTGTTGTTTGTTGATTTTGTCATTTTTGTCTAACTCGAATTTATTTTGGTGTGATATGGGGCTAAGGATTCAATCTGTTGTAACTGAAAGAAAGGAGTCCACAAGTTGTTAAAATTGCAGGCATATATTTAAAAGAAAGATCTTGTGTGTGCTTGTATATAATTGGTTCTCCTGATTGTGCTCTTTCCGAACTGCTCTTAGGACTTTCAGCAGCCATTCAGAAAGTTATTGTATTTGAGGTTATTCTGCTTTGTAAATGTATTTTAAAATATCAAAGTTCCATATTCCAGGTTGCCGAGGTAGTCCTACAGGAGGTCCAAAACTTTGATTTTTCGGTCATCATGCAGTTGGTCACAGTGTTGGCCACTAGGCCCTTAGATGAGCTGAAGGGCATCATGTGCATTGTATGTCAAAGATTCCCCCTTCCCCTCATTTGCAGGGAAAATTTGGTTTCAGACAGAAGATTGCTAGCGTATATTGATTTGTATACCCGATGGATTTTTTTTCTTTATTTAGGTGTATAGATCTCTTGCAGATGTTGTTGGTTCCTATTCCAAGTGGATATCTGCTTTTCAAACAAATGCTAGACCCTTACTGTAAGCACTTTCTTCTTCCAATTAATGCATTTACTGTCAGTGCTTTTCATCTTCTTTACTGGCTTTTGGTAAACCATTGTGTAAAAGAATATAACATGTGCCTAATTTGTTAAAATATATTAGCACTCACATTTTTTTTTTCTCTGCTGATTGGTACTATAGATTATTCCTAGCAGCTGGAATATCAGAACCCCTGTCCTCGAGTTCATGTGCTTCTGCTTTGCGCAAAGTTTGTGAAGATGCTTCTGCAGTGATGTATGAACCTTTGAATTTGGAGATTCTGATGTGGATAGGAGAGGTGAAGTATTATCTGACTATAATCCATTCTAATGCGTGCTTGACATTTGATCTGTGTGCTTGCTTCTTGATTAACGTGAATTCGTGGCTTATGCATTTTAGCATGTCAATGTCTGTTACCGTTGAGAGCATATCTAATGAAGGATTCTTTCACCCAATGATACCGCTGAGAATTTACTTGTTTCTTATTTTTAATGTTTTTTATTTTTTTTATTTTTTATTTTTAAATAAAAATTTAGCCCTTATTCTTGCAAATTTTGCTAACTAATGTATAGTTGTTTTATTATTTACATGCATTCTTAGCACTAAATTTGAAGCCCTTGGAAAAGGGAGGAAAGCCAAAACCTTGTGGGGTTCTCTGTTGATGGCTCTCTTCTGGAACATTTGGTTAGAGCGCAATAAAAGAGTTTTTGAGGTTTACAAGGGAGTGGGGGTAGAGGAGCTTTGGGATAGAGTTAGTCATTGGGCAGCTCTTTGGGCTTCAGTTTCAGTTGAGTTTAGAGCTTACAATCTCTCTTCTTTAATTAGGGATTTGTTAGTAGCCGTTAAATGATTCAGTTTAGCCTTTCCTCTGTTTTTTTAGTTTTCTTTAGGGGCCCCTAGTTTTCTCCTAATTCCAGGTGGATATCTTTTCCACTTTTGTAAATTCTTTCTTTTCTTAATAAATTTCTCTCGTTTCTATTCAAAAAAAAAAATTATTTGCATGCATTCTCTCACAGTCTTTGCCTTTTAAATGGTGTTCTCGTCTTTGTAGGGTTTGGAGAAGAGATATTTACCTTTGGAAGATGAGGAAGAAGTTATCAGTGCTGTTAGTCTGATCCTTGGTTCTATTACTAATAAAGAATTAAAGAGCAGCTTGTTGGCTAGATTGCTTTCATCTAGCTTTGAAGCCATTGGGAAACTTGTAAGTTTGTCTTTTGTTTCTTATTTTAATTTGTTACATTGAAATCATATGGTTGCCAGAGGCCTTGTACCATGGTTCATTGCAGGATGTTTTTGGTACTACTACTGATCAATAAACATCTGTGGATTCTGATATGCAATAGTGTCTCAATGTTCTTTTAGGTAGATGCAGATAATAGCCACCGTCTTAGACTGAATCCTGCTACGTACACACAAATTTTGAACTCTGGTGCAAGAGGGCTTTACAGGTTTGCTCGAAGATTACTTGTTTAGAGCCTGTGAAATGTTGCTTCTGTTATGAAGGGAATATTTTGGTTATTCCTAGTCATTAAAAATTTAAATACATTTTGGGTCACGGGCTTGTAGAATTGTAGAATTCACATGATACTTGAAATTTGGCAAATGTTTTGCATATGCTGATAGGTGTTGGGGATTGATTCTTTTTTATTTATGTTTTGTTTTACTCTTTATGTTTGGGGTGATTTTCAAAATGGGCCATGAAGTTTCAATTTTCCCATTTGGCACCATAAGTTGTATTAATTTATGTCTTTGGTTGGATCGATTGTTTGGTCCATTAAATTGATGACATGGTAAGCTTGAGACCTTGTATGGGCTAACATACATGTAAGTAACGTTTGAACCACATTGACAAAAAAAAAAAAAATCAATCAATTTAATGGAGGATTAGATGTTTAAAGAAACAGAAGGTGTAAATTTATGCAAGTTCAAAACTTAATGGTGGAATGTGAGAAAAGTAGAACCTCATGACCCATTTTGAAAATCACCTCAAACCTAAAGCCATCTCCAAACATGAAGGAGTAATAAAAGCCCTAGGCACAATTTTAGCCCTCAAAAATGTAATTTTTCAAGGAATAGTAGTGGACTAATTTTTCCCGTTTCCAATCAAGAAGGGCTAAAGATTAGACCCTCTATATTTTTGTTACTTTTTAGTATGCCCAAGTACCTCTTTACCATGCCATCAAGTGGAGAGCTCCTCGAGAACGAAATGCCTATGTGCCCGGGCTGGCACTTTTTAGCCCTTATGGGGGCTGATTTGAGCCCCCAGCCTATGCCCATTTGCAAAATGCCCTTTGGTTGGAGAATGTTTTGTTCAATCTTGGTGCTAATATTGGCCAAATGCTCTTGGTCATTTTTTTTCATGCTGGTTGCTTGATATATTTTTCTTTAGAGGTTACATGGACATCTTTTCCAAATCTATGTAACACATTATTTTCACTTCTAGCTCTGTGTGATCTCTGTTTGGCAACTGTACCTAGTCAATGTCATTGAATTTAATTGGTGTGTGCTTGAGCTCATTAGTCATTTCCACAATCATAAAGTTGTGGAATAAGAATAGATTTTATAGGTTTCATGTCAAAAGCTGGAGGTTTTTCGCTTCTTGGATTTTATGGTGCTCTAGGAATCTGTATTTTCCCAGAACTATGTATTATGCTGTTATACATAAATTTTTGAAACTAATTTTAATTTCAGGGTGGGAACTGTATTCAGTCATCTGGCAACATCTGTCCAGAGTGGGCCTTCTGCAGATGATTGTATGCTGGCACTGTTGCAAGTTTTTTGGCCTATTCTTGAAAAACTTTTCAGGTCTGAGCACATGGAGAACGGTAATTTATCTGCAGCAGCTTGCCGTGCTCTTACACAAGCAATTCAGTCATCAGGTATATCTCACATTGGAACATCTGTGCAAGTGTATATATTTGTTTGTGCACACAATAACTGAACTTTTTTATTGCGCAGGTCAACATTTCTTAAGATTACTGCCCAAAGTACTAGATTGCTTATCAACAAATTATGTCACATTCCAAAGTCATGAATGCTACATAAGAACTGGTAGAATCCTTGATATCATTATGTGGGAAACTTCTTGTGTTTAACTGTTATCCTACTTGGTTTTTAGATGAACCATTTTCTGCAAGAATCAGATCATAGGGCGATTTAATGTGAGGTGGCTTACATTTTTTAGATAGTGATTGAGGAGGGAGTGAAACAGGATGATTAAATGATTTTTCTGCTAGAATAGAATAGCGAGACGATCTACTGCAATTATTTTGTAAACTTTTATGTATGATGCTGGCTTAAATGTCCCATTTACTTGCTTGAAAGTTCTAAGATGTTACAGCTAACTCCCAAAGGTTAACAACATGTGGCGGATCACGTTTTCATTATACAACACTAGGAAAGTGAATATAATTACTACTTAAGGAACCATTTTATTGTGATATCTATGTTTGGGAGTTAGTGGGAACAGGAGGTTCAACTTTTAGGATTTATTTTAACATTTTCAGTATGTTCTTTTGGGTTTCTTGTAGTTACTTATTTCCTCTTTCTTCATATTGGAACAATACCATTTCAGCATCTGTTGTCATTGAAGAATTTGGCCATAAAGAGGAGTATGGGCCCTTGTTTGTCACCACGTTGGAGAGATTTACATACGCAGCATCGGTAATGGCTCTTAATTCTTCATACATATGTGACCAAGAGCCTGATCTAGTGGAGGCGTACACAAATTTTGCATCCACATATGTGCGCGGAACTCGTAAGGTTTTGTACACTTACCACTATAGAATTTCTTCCACCGTTTTTATAATTGAAGTGATTAAATCAGGGCTTAATTATTTTATGAACTTAAATGATGATTCTAGTTTGGTGAAATCTCAGGAAGTAGTGGCTGCATCTGGTACCCTTCTTGAAATTTCCTTTCAAAAGGCAGCTATATGCTGCACAGCCATGCATCGTGGTGCAGCACTTGCGTCCATGTCATACTTATCTTGTAAGCTGATATTGCCTTTTCTTTCTACTTACCGGAAAGAGAGATAATTTCTTGATTTTGCTGTAGTTTTTTCTATTGATTTTTTATTAGGGACCAATATGCGGTTAAGGGTTGATACAGAAGTTTTATTTGCAAGTAATAATCACTAATAGGTTTGTATTTTGTGAAAAACTGGTTATATATGACCTTTTTCTCGTTTTTGGTTTTGTACTAAGCTAACCCAGTCTTTCTTATCCCTATGCTTGGTAAGAACTATGAAGGAAACAAGGAAGATAGAAGAGGCCTAGTAGAAGTAGGGAGGATAAGGGCAGGGATGGAGAGATTCCTCATTTCTTGATTGTGAAGATGAAGGAGAGCATTAAATCATGTTCTTACTTCTCCATTGTTCTTACACGATTCAACTGAGGTGGAAATTGTTTCAGGAGGTTAGAGTTAGTTGGGTCATCCCAAAGGGTTGTTTCGAGCTTCTAAGCACCAATTTTGAGGCTCTAGGTACAGGGAGGAAAGCTAAAGTTTTGTGGGGTTGTCTGGTGTCGGCAGTATTTTGGAACATTTGGTTGGAGCGTAACAAAAGAATTTTTGAGGATTATAATGGTGTGGGGGTAGCAGATCTATGGGGAAGAGTAAGATATTGGGCAGCCCTCTGGGCTTCAGTTTCAAATGATTTTAAGAATTACTCTCTTTCTCACATACTGTGGGATATGTTAGCAACCGTAAAGTGATTTTGGTTGAGGTTTTGCTACTTGTAATCAGATCTTCTTGAGAGATTTTCTTGTTTTGTTCTTGGTGGATTTCTTATCCACTTCTGTGTAATTCCACTTTTTTTAATAAAATGTTATAGTTTCTTCTCAAAAAAAAAAAAACTATACCCTTAAATGAATGACATAAGATTCCATCTGCCAACCTCTCCAATTTGGGGGATTGGGTTTCTGAGGGCCCTAGAGGTGGTCTCTTCGTTTTTCATCTTTCAACACTCCGTCCAAATGAAAATAAAGAGTTGTTTTTTCCTCTTTTAGTTTTTCTTCTCTACCTAATATGGTGTTGAGTCTCATGCTACCTATGAGTACGACGCATTCCAACTCTAACTCCATTAACAGCAGAGCCAAGGCCAACAAGCAAAATTTACGAGTTGTTGCTTCATTTGTCTTTCTACTACATTCATACTGTTAGGGCAACTTCATTATTAGCATTGGAAACCTTAGCCTTCTACATGCTTACCGTCGAAGCTCTTTTTGTTTTTATTTTTCAATAAATTTTTATATAATTTTCTTTTAATTTTATATGTTTCAAATGCTTACTCTTTCATCACTTTACTCCAGCCTCATTGTGTTTTTGGTTGCATCTGAAGTAAGTTTTTATTTCTCATATCATTGAAGTCAGTTCCATTACCACATATTATAAGCCAAAAGAACCTTCCTCTCGACAACAAGAACAATAGTTGTGGGTAACTGACAGTATTCTCACTGAAGTCGTTTCTCTTTATGGTCCTGTGCTGTTGCTTGATCTTTTATTCCTTGAGCTTGATTTATCCTGTGTATAAGTGCTACCTGATTGAGGCTTATTATCTATCTTGTATGGACCTGCTAGGTTTCTTGGAGGTTGGCCTGGCCTCTTTGTTAGATTCTTCTATGACTTGTATCTCTGAAGGATCATTCAGTGCAATGGCCATTCAGGTCATATCCCACAGTGGCGAGGGACTTGTATCAAACCTAATTTATGCTTTACTTGGTGTTTCTGCAATGTCACGGGTAAATTTACAATATCCTCAGATTTCAGGTTTTTCCTTTTCAAGTAAAAGACTCATGTAAATAAAAATAAAGTGGAGGCATATATTATTTATATGATCTTTACTCTGTTCAAACAGTACAACTGACTGAGAAACCACCTAGGATGAGCTGCACTTTGTCCTAAAACATATTGATTAGCTTTGCAGCTAAGGAATTATTTGCTACTGGTTTCTCACAGGTTCACAAATGTGCAACAATCTTGCAACAGTTGGCAGCAATATGCAGTTTAAGCGAGAGAACAACCTTGAAGGCTATTCTTTGTTGGGAATCTTTACGTGGATGGTTACACACAGCGGTCTCTCTCTCTCTCTCTCTCTCTCTCTCTCTCAAACACAACCTGTGTGTGTGTATGTGTATGTTAGTTTGGATGCAACTAGATACAAGAGCTAAATGAACGGTATAAAACTACTCTAAAAGCTAGTGTTCCTTAAACCTGACCATATGTGTGTACATACCATAAATTGTCTCTGCAGGATGTCATTTCTCTCAAAGGACGGACACATGAGAAAATCACACTATGCTCAATTTTATTCATCTTGGATCCCAATATTTTTTTTTATAGAATTGATTATTTTGGATATGGATCTCCCTTGATAGCTTAGATTTTAAAATCTAAGTGATTAACCAACCCCATAATAAAACCTAAAATCTAAGCTCTAAATCACACTATGCTCTACACTTGAATACACTCAAAATTATGTTATGTGTCTGTCAAATGTTTCTGTATCTTTCTATATCAACTTATGAATGTATCTTTACCGATTAGAAACATAGGGCACTGGATGTTAGAGCTTGCATATTTCTTCAGATTCTGCTGTTTAAATATTTCCGTTACAGCAGGTGCAGGCTCTTCCTGCTGAATACCTAAAGCAAGGGGAAGTTGAAACCTTAGTGCCAGTTTGGTCTAAGGCCCTTGCTGGTGCAGCTTCAGATTATATAGAGAGCAGGAGCTGTGATGTAGGACACAATAGTTATGGTCACATGCAAGGAAAAGGGGGGAGGGTTCTAAAGCGTTTAGTTCGTGAGTTTGCTGATAGCCACCGCAATGTTCCAAATTTGACTTGATTACTGCCGAATTTTACTTATGCCATTTGCATCTGATTTAGCTGGCGGCTTTAAGAGCTATTGGGGCCTTGTGAAGCGGAGTTGGTACCGCATTTTGCAGTTGTAAAGCGATTGCTGTTTTATTATTATTTTTTTTTTTTGTCCAGGCTTGCCAAATATGGGCCTGTTATTTGAGCTATGTTCCCAATACACATATTCTTCAATCTAATTTTCTGTATAGTCTCTTGCCCAATTTTGACAGGAAGAATGCAAGTCAGGATGTGTATGCCAAATTTTTTGCAGGGAAGGTTACTCGATTCAGAAGCAGCTCGTGGGTACGAGCTTTGTAAGAAAATAAGGTGATCATGCGTTAAGCCGAATGCCTCGTAGCGTGTTGTATGGCTCACAGATTGGCGATTATGACATGTAGGACATCTCCTTTCAGATTTTGGGTTCAAGTTGCGGCTTGGATATTTAAGAGATTGGGTTAGCTGTATGTATAATTGTTTTTTCTTAGTCGATAGCAGCTTGGGTTAGCTGTACACTCTAAAATGATCTTCGCTTGCATTAGTTAGTTTCATCCAGTTTTATTATCAAAAAACTGATCTTCGCTTTGCATGGCTCGGAGCACCAATCTATACTGTAATTTCCCCCAAAATGAATTATCGCACTCACCTGCCCTCTCTACTCCTCACTTTTTCTATCTCAAAACTGTATGGTCGAACTGATCAGAAAAAAGAAGTCTTGATGAGCTGGAATGGGGATTTTTGTTAAGTTGTTTATTAAAACTTTCTTGAATTAGAGTATGTATGATATTGATTGTATCATACAAGTTTTTTACTTAATTAATTGAAGTGATTACTAAAATATCTTGTTCTAAATAATTGTTTTAAGCTTAAAAATGTTGAAGTATTCATTAACTAATTTTAAATAAATAAAAATGTATTGAAGGGTCGTTATGGAGCGACAAATATTTTTGGGCAAAAGATTGTTTACTACCCTTATGTTTCGTGGTTTTCAACATTTAGTACATCAAGTTTTTTTCGTCCCACATTCATACTTAAAGTGTAAATTTTGGGACAGTCTCATACATCCGTTATTCAAACCGTTAGTTTTTCTGTTAAGTGATGACGTGGCGCACATGTGGACAATAACTAGGCGCCACGTGTCATTAAAAATCTGAGAAGAAGAAGAAGAAGGAGAAGGAGGAATGAGAAGAAAGGGAAAAAAAAATGAAATCTGGGTTCGCAACCCAGAAGAAGAAAAGAAAAAGAAGAAGAAGAAGAAGAAGAAGAAAGAAAAGAGAAAGAAGAAGAAAAAAAAAGGAATCTAGGAAGAAGAAGGAGAAGAAAGGAAAAAAAAAAAAAAGAAATTTGGGTTCGTAACCCAGAAGAAGAGAAAAAGAAGAAGAAGAAAAAGAAGAAGAAGAAGAA
>JADOBS010303823.1:0-27097 GCA_015708375.1 Cydonia oblonga | reverse complement strand
CTTCTGTGTACACCGAGTTGGGGTTGAAGTAGTTGTTCATTAGATTGGCTTGCGTCATCGCTCTGTTTCGTGGTTTGTAAGATCGACCAGCAATAGAGCCACCCCATTGAGGTTGTTCCTCAGTTGGTTGACACACCATTGCCACAGCCATGGCTGCTGCTCTGTTTTGTTTGTTGCGCCTTACTTGAACTTCTTCTTCAGACTCCTCATCTTCTCGTCTCATTTGCGCCCATTTTTCTTCCAATTTGGAATTGGATGAGGACCCCCAATTGGAATTTGAAGAGGATCCAAAGTTGGAATTCATTGAAAACTTGAATTGAAAGAGATTGAAATCAAAGTTGTGTGAATTATAGCCCAATATCCACCCCTATTTATAGCAAAAAAAAAATTCAAATCCAACGGCTAGCTGACGTCAGCATGATGTCAGCTACCAACGGCTAGTTGACGTCATGCTGACGTCACTTAGCCGTTGGATTTGTATTTAAGTTGTAGTTTTAAAATAATAAATTATGTTTGGCCCTATGGCCCTTTGGGCCTCGGTTGGAGACGGTTTTTTGTGACAGGGCTAAAACGAGCCCTCTAGGCCTCTGGCCCTCGGTTGGAGACGGAGGAAAATATGGCCCTGTACTGTTCATTAAAATATTAATATCTTGGAGAATCTTGGAGGGCCAGAGGGCTCAAACGAGCCCTCTGGCCAACCATCGGTTGGAGATGGCCTTAGTTTATGGTCTAGTAGTATTCCTTTTCACTAGTAAGTGAGAGGTGTTAGGATCGATAATATCGTTTGTTTCAAAAATAAATAAATAAATAAAAGTTTTAAGGAAAAATATACCCTTTAAGGAAAATTATCATTCCCTTCCCATTATATTTGGATTAAGTCACAAATTGTGGGCAATTAAACTTATAAGCGTAGCGTTTTATTTTTTCCATGTTGCCCATGACATACATGCCACTGGTGCAATGCCATAAATTGTCGCCGGCCACCACCATTGTGGCCAAAACTTTTTCATCTTCAATTATGTGTTTATTGTGTGGGGTTTTTTTTTTTCTTTCTTTGTTGCATGTATACACAATAAAATTAGATAAATTATGAGAAATTTCATTACGTAATATAATTTTGAAGGTCACTAGTGGACATGGACATTGAGTATTTGATCAACCAATTGCAGAAAAAAGTTGGCCAATCGAAAATAATGGCAGGATTAAGGGGGGTGTATTCAATTGGGATTTTGAGGGATTTTAATTCTTTTAATTAATCTAAGGGTATTCAATTAGGATTTTAAGTGATTCTCTGAAATTCAATGTGTATTCAATCATGATTTTAAGATAGTATATTAAAATCCTTAGAGATCCGGGTGTATTCAATTAGAATCTTAAAGAAGTTTATAACTTTCCAGGTGTATTCAATTAGAATTAAAATTTAGAGAATTTGGAAAAGTTGAGGAATTAGAGGGAATTGGAGAGATTTTGTAGTGTATTTTAAGCATCCACAAATCTCACATCTTCCCATGAGATTTCGAGAGAATTGAATCAAAATTTTACATAGAATCTTAACAAATCAGTTAAACTCCGTAAAAATCTATGGATTTATAAATCCATTAACATCTCTCAATTTCTCAATTGAATACACCCCCTATGTAAGAACATGGTAATGTAGCTAAACTTTTTCTTAAAATTGCAAAAAAAATGGTAAATGATAAAAAAAAAATCACATAAACAATAGGAAGATATTATAATCAGGTTCATGCTTCATGGGATGTTTAAACATACAATTACGAGTTTGACATGAACTTGAAATCATGAAACGAAATACTTCAAAACGCAAAGATGATCGTACTTTCTAAATTCAGAGGATTGTTGCCAAAAAGGTGAGAAAAACCAAACTACAAGTTTTGATTCTGTTAAGAGCAAAAGTGTTGATAACGTGTTGTAAAAAAATAATTTGAACGAGAATGAAGCTAAAAAGGTACAAAGTACACAATTTGAATTAGACTAGTAAAGATAAACAATTAGAACTAGACTAGTAAAGAAAAACAATTACAATTAGACTAGTAAAGATAAACAATTAGAACTAGACTAGTAAAGAAAAACAATTACAATTAGACTAGTAAATAAAAACAACTAGGATTACTCAATTAGAATCATACCCGGATCATAGTTGTCATCATTCTCAACGCATCCAATCTCTGCCAAATGTCTTGCAAGTCCACCATCTTTTTTCTTGTACTTCGGCATCTCTATATTAATAACTTGGTTTTGGACTTCAAAGTCGTGGGGGAAGAACTTCTCAACACAAGTAACCATGGCGTCCATGACTAATGAATCATGTTGAATGCTTGGATCTTTGAAGAAGTAATAAGGATTCAAGAAGTAGGCCGCCAAATGTAATGGACCATCAAGCCGATCATGAGCTTTTTCATCAATAATTTGTATGATTGGTCTATAATGGGCCTCATTATTTTGCAATGCCTCTTTGATCTCATTCCTCGCTTTTTGTAGCTCTCCGTACAAAATCCCCATTTATGGCTTTTTATCCCCATCCACAACTCGAAGAACCTTAAACAACAGTTCAAACACTCTCAAGCAAAGTGAGACCCCATTCCAAAATTGTGCACTCACAATGGTAGTATATGCCGCTTTTCCCTTTGTACTCTTGGAATGTTTGCATTGTTCCCATTCATCACTAGCAACCATAATCCTCAAGTCTTTTTTCTTACGAACCAAGCTTTGCAAAGTTAGGAAAGAAGTTGCAAATCTTGTGACTCCGGGCCTCACTATGTCTCTTTTCTTTGTATACTTTCTCATCAATGCTAATGTTTTATGATAAGCATAAATGAAGATAGTAAAAGCCTTTGCCTTTTCAATCACTCCTTTGAACCTAGGTAGGTTACCAATTCCTTGAAGCACTAGGTTCAACGTGTGAGTGGCACATGATGTCCAAAACATGTGTGGCCTCTTTTCCAACATCTTGGTTGTTGTCGCCATATTGTTAGAAGCATTGTCGGTTACCACTTGAACAACATTTTGTGGACCAAATTCTTTGATACACTCGTCAACATATTCAAAGATGTATTCCCCGATGTGTGCTTCACTAGAGCATTCCTTGGAAGAAAGAAATATTGTGCCTTCTTTGCAATTCACACACAAATTCATTATACTTTTTTTTTTTGTCGCTCTAAGCATCGGTCATAATTGAGCAACCATTCAAAGCCCATTTTTCTTCATGCTTCTTAAGAGATTGTTTTACCTTTTCCACCTCTTTTTTCAATAAAGGCTCTCTCAAATCATATTGACTTGGAGGTTGGTATCCCGGGCCAAATTGACCAACCACTTCTACAAAGCGTTTAAAGCTATCATTATCAATGGCATGAAAAGGAATACCAGCTTCATAGACCCATCGAGCCAGATATTGACCCACTTGGTGTGTTCTATCCTTCTAAATTGCATCATGGAGATTTTGTTGTCGTTTACTCTTGCTTCCATCATTTGATTTTGAAAAACCGGGATTGATGGAGGATGCAAACCTATCAATAAGCCCAAGAGTTCACGACCTTTTCCTTGACCCAACAAGATTAATATTTTCATCTTCTTCTTCAATATGTGGAAGTTAAACCTCTTCCCTCACTTCCTCATAGTGCATGTATCTTTCTTTCTTCTTTTTTGCTTCATCTAATGTGGCTTTACATTTTGCTTTATGTTCATCCGAAGACTTTGTGCATCCAGCTACATTTCCTTTGACATGGACTATGTGTTGTTTCATTCTATAAATGCCACCACTAAGTATTTTTTTACACAACTTACATTTCACCTTATCTGAGTTTGAAGGATCCGCCAACACCCCATATTCCCATCCCACATCGTCTGAAGCACGCTTTAATGGATTATCTGATTGGTTGGATGACATTGGATTAGATGCTCCGGATGATACAGTGTCCACCATCTAAAAAAGCAGAACATCATTTAACTATAAGTACATGAAAAGAAGGCCCCCCAATCGAGAAGAATAGAATCATAGAGTTTGTAGAAATTAAATATATTAATCCTACGAGAAGCAAGGCACAACACAAGCAAAGGCAACTAGAAAAAGAGTAGTTAGCATGTTTAGATTAGTTGTCAAAGCAGCCAACTTTGTCTTATGCTACTTCGAAACTAAATACACAGCGATAAAAGTATAAGAAACATCAAACTTACAATGAAGAAAATGTTGCTATAATTGATTCATTATCATATTCAAATGTACAAAAACATAGTTATTTATGTGTAACCAATGCCGAGCCTCTAAGAAGTTCAAAAGAATTACAGCCGATGAATAACTAATCCCTCTCTTAACTAAACTACAAGCCTATGAATACATAGTTGTAACTAGAGATCAATTTAAAACATGTAAATAGGGATTGACTCTTACTGATGTAAATGTAATCCTCATATATTATAAATTTATAAATGCACTGCTCAAGCCTTAACCACATTGATGCATGGTATGCAACTGATTCAAATCAAATTGGCTGCTCTAATCCTTCTCTTAACTGAACTATGACTACACAATTGAAAAATGTTATAATCAAAGCATATGACTACACAATTAAATAGTGTTTAATGCAACCACTCAATCCACACACCCCATCGAGAAAACTATCACAATCGAAAGAAAAAATAAGACCCAAAACTAAATAAAGAAAATGAAAAAAACCAGAAATCCAATCAATCAATCAATCAGTTCACCGTTCACCACAATATAATGTCTATATTATTAGAATTTACTTCCAGTCCCAGATTACAAAATCTTGCATAAAAAATCTGAAAAACTAGTAAGATTCACTTGGGCTGCTGGGCATCTCGATTCCTTGCAGAGACTCAATATTATATATCAAATCATCAATGCAGATTGCAGAGCAGCAAATCATCGCAATTACATCAAATATCAATTAGATTTTCGAATAAAATATGGGAAATGGTGAAATGCTAACCTGCAAGTCTGCAACTGTTGCAAGAGGTGGAGATCGTGGAAATGACTCAAATGAGAGAGATGGACCGTGGAAATCTGGAGAGGCGACATGATTTGCCCAGTAAAGAAGTCGAGAGATGATGCCCAGCAAAGGATTTGATCATTAGAGAGCGAGATGGTCGAAGAGTCGAAGACGGCAGAAAGCAGAACCGAAGAAACTTATGTTTAGAAAATTAGGTTAACAGGGGATTGGACACGGAGGAAAGAGGGAACTTAAGTTAGAATATAAAAAAATAAAAAATAATAAATAATAAAAAAGGCCTAACCGTCTTGCTTTCCCTAGCTCTGTTCAGCCGCCTAGCCCGCCTAGCTTCTAGCTGATTTTGCATGACGCCTTGCCCAAAATCGGGACGGTGCTCCGTTGCCTAGGCAGCGGCCAAGGCCGATTTTTAGAACACTGGTTTGGAGGGAGTGCCAGCTTTCTTCATTGGGATTGCTTTTGTACTAAGCAGCTGAAGAAGCAAAAGCAGAAATCTGTTGCTTTTGTTGGTGTTGTTGGAGGATCATTTGGGATTGGATTCGAAGAACTTGAGATTGGGTAAGTTGGTTAAGCCCTATAGCACCTGCTTGTGAAATCATAGGTGTTGAGCAGAAGTCAGGGTACAAGTTGAAGTTTTGGTTGTTCTGAGGAGGGTAAGTGTAAGAAGTGGAAGGAGATGTTGAAGAAGCACTTTTCATAAAAGGCATAAGTGTTTTCATGAGCTGATCTTCCCTTAAGGGATCTGATAAATCTGGTGTCATTGTGCTGCTGTTGTAAAGATCTATAGCTGTTGCCATTAAAAAAAAATTCTAAAAAACCAACCTATTTATTACCAAAATCAAAGAAAAGGCAGATTAATTCTACAAATCAACAAGAATAAAAAAACCAGATAAAAAAGGTGAGATTCTTTTTCTTTAACAAAGAAACAACCTGTGAGGGGCAAAAATAAACCCTCCTAATTATAATTTAAAAAAAAACACAAGAAAAAAACTATCTTCTTTCAAAAATACCCTTATGGGTTTGTACTCTCTCTCTCTCTCTCTGTTTCTCTCTCTGCTCTATGTTTATATAACCCTCAAAGCCAATGAGTTTCTCTCTCTTAAGGCTTCACTAAGGATAGCCACACTTAGTTTTAAAGTGGCTTTTTAGCCAAAATGGTCCTGTGATTTGCATAACACATCACTTTGGTCTCAGAGATTGAAAATCAATAGAAATAGTCATGATATTGTCCACCATCCATTATTTTGTTCCTTTCATTAAAAACTCCGTTAAGCGGTCCCGGAGCTCCTACTGGAAACTAAGATTTTTTGCCGGAAGTTTGGGCAATTTTCAAAGTTTCGCAACTCAATCGTTTCTTAACCAAATTCAACCCATAATATATCAAAATGAAGATAGGAAAGTGGTGAATAAGATTATACCTATTTGGAAGCCCAATGGTTGCCGTATATGGTCAGAAATTAGCCTGAAATGTGACTGGTCTGAGAAAAAAATTAGAAAACTAGCCAAAAACTATGTAAAATTTAAACGTTCATAACTTTTTCAATACTCAACGAAATTGAGTAAATCAAAAACAAAAATCATACTTCTTGATGAGAAAAAGAGAATGGTACCTTTTTCGATAGCTAACTCACTATGGTTTGGCCGAAAAACGGCTTGAAATTAGCTAACCAGATGAGACCAAGATAAAGCTACCATTCTTTTCTCTCATCAAGAAGTATGATTTTCAGTTTTGAATCACTCGATTTCATTGAGTATTGAAGAAGTTATGAATGTTTAAAATTTACCTAGTTCCTGGCGAGTTTTCCAGTTTTCTTGCAGACCAGTCACCTTGCAGGATATTTTTTGGCCAAATCAAGAAAGGTATCATTATCTTCTTCTTGTCAAGAAGTATGATTTCATTTCAGAACCACTCTATTTTGTTGACTATTGAAGAAGTTATGAAGGTTTAAAATTTACCCAGTTTCCGGCAAGTTTTCCAGTTTTCTAGCTAACCAGTCAAATTTGGTCAAATTTGGTTAAGAAACGATTGAGTTACAAAGCTTTGAAAATTGCCCAAACTTCCCGCCAAAAATCTCAATTTCCGATATAAGCTCCGGGACCACTTAACGGAATGACCAAAATAATGGATGGTGGAAAATCTCAAGGACCATTTCTATTGATTTTCAATCTCAGGGACCAAAGTGATGTGTTATGCAAATCTCAGGGACCATTTTGGCTAAAAAGCCTTTTAAATTTGACAAAATCAGTCTCTAATAAAAAATCGGGCTAAAGTTTAGTCTCAGGATTAGGGATATATTTAATTGGAATTTTGATTTAATGGATTTTTATAAAATCATAAAGTTTGATAGAGTTTAATTGATTTGTAAAAGTTTCTTCAAAATCCGAGGGGAAGAGGTGAGATTTCTGAATTCTTAAAATGCACTACGACATCTTTCCCCCTCAAATTCCTTATCTTTTTTAAATTCTTTATAATAAATTTAGTAATGAATACACCTGAATTGTTATAAACTTCTTTAAAATCCTAATTGAATACACTTGGATTTCTAAGGATTTTAATAAATTACCTTAAAATCTTGGTTGAAGTGCTGGTTTAGTCCCTAAACTATCACTTAAAATTAAGTCCCTGAGTTATTTGTTGGGTAAAATATTATTTGTGGGTAAAATAAGTCCCTAAATTCATTAAAAATTGCTAATTTTATTCATATTAATATATTCAAAACTATTTTATCCAATTTTTTTGTCAACTGAAGCCACTTGACACACTTTAGGGTGTAATACGTCATTTTCTCGCCTATATATAAGCCCTTAACATTTCATGTAGGTTGCAAATTCAACGTCTAATTTTCCCTCCAAAGTTAACTACATACACTATTTCTTTATGAAAATTACCAATCTACCCTCCAATGTGTATCACATGGAAGTAGACCTGGAATTTTGGACCCGACCCGTTAACCCGACCCGTTAACCCGACCCGAACCGACTGTTGATATTAGTATTTGGGTGGATACTTAACGGGTCGAGTTGCCAACAGGTGAGCCCGTTAAATAACGGGTCACTTTGGGTCAACCCATTAGCACCCGTTATAAATTATATTGGAATGCTCCCTTGAGCCGCTTTGGGTCAGTTTGGGTCCTCTGCTCCCTCCACCATCTTTCCCAAGAAATCTCCTCCCTTGAGCCGCTCCAGTTCTTCCTGCTTCGTGATCCACAGGTCAACCTTTTTCTCCATCCTCCTTCGTGCAAAAATTAGAAGAGACAGAAGCTTTGAAATTTCCTGACAAACCCTTTCTTCAAAGATTGTCCTAACAAACCTTTGAAATTTCCTACTGTAGCAATTAAAGAAAGCGCGGGTAAGGAAGAGGTGGCTGAAAAGTTGTCCTCAGTTGCTGAGAAAGATGCCTTAAAAGGAGCGATAAATCCATGGTTGGAAGAGAAACATGCTCTGAAATTTCATACTCGACATCCTCTCCGTCAAGGAGCGCGAGAGCCTCAGAGAAGAGTTCCAGAACCAGACAGAGGAGAAATCCAAGTCACAGCTCCTTGTCTCAGCACCTTTTTATACATCGTTGCAGTTAATGTGTGTAATTGTATTGGAATGTAAAAAAAAAAATTGAAACGAGTGAACCGTTCAATTAATGGGTTGGGTTCGGATGACTCGTTAGCTTAACGGGTCAAATATAGGTGACCCGTTAGCTTAACAGGTCGGATTAAACCCGACCCAAACTTGATAAACCTGACTCGTTTATAGGTCTACATGCAAGTAACATGACTTAAATTGATCAGGAACTGATCAAGAGGAGAGAGGAAGAACATGCAAACCACATAAGCATCATGCGGGTAGTTGAGAAAGAAACCTTTAGGAATGTCTTCCAGAGGTTGGGAGGAGACTCTCAGCCTAAAAACTTGTCAGAAGTATTAAAAAACTATGAAGTTTCAGAGGAAGTGGATGACAAGGTGGCCAAGATGCTAAGGTGGGTGGATACGAGGCCATCCCAGCTAGGTTATGATGGTGAGGATGTTGAAATGAAAGGAAAGACGATGAACCCGGTCATAAAAAAAAATCTTGCCCGACTCAGGCGAAAATGGTACATAATCGGAAGGGATGAGAGACCTATCAAAGAAATAAAAGCCTTCATGATCAAGAGGGTCCAGAGGTAGCGTAAGGCCCACATGAACTTGTTAAAAGTTCCCACTACTTTAGAAACCTCGGAGAATATAAAGTTAAAAAATGTTCCTGATGAGGAAACAAATCAACCTTATTGGAAGAGTAAGAAGAAGGTGAAGAAAGAAAATAGCAAAAAAAAGGGGAAGGAGACCATGTGCCACCAAACCCCCATTATAGGAAATACAGAATCTTGAAGAGAGCTCAAGAAGATATGGTGATAATGCTTACCCCAAGATGGAGCCCAAAGCCAATTTGCTTTGGAAACATCTCACCTGAGAGAGGGTTGCCCGCACCATTGTTGATAAATACCATTTGCAATGTTCCAGAACAAATACCAAACTTTGGCATAACCCAATAAGAGGGGTTGCCTAAGCTAATGCTACCCGAAGAAGCACAGGCTTAGTTGGATGAGTTTATGAATCATATTAGGGGCAAAGGGAAAGATTTACCTAGACCTAACAACTTTCACGTAAACATGACATATGTCTTATCAGCCATGTTTTGCGCCAAACATGATTAACCTCCCATGATGAAAGGTGATTACTTGGCACTAAAACCTATGATGGTGCATGTTAGTGTTGAAGAAGCAGGAGAAGGAGAACCTAGCCAAATTGGCTTGCCTGAACAAACAGGGGAAGAAGCTTGGGAGAACATACTTAGAAAAAATGGTCTTTGTTCGCTCGAGTTTGACCCTGGCCAACCATATCAAACCCATATATGTAACTGCTCACCTGGACGGAGTACCTTTCAAGAGGGTCTTGATTGATGGAGGGGCCGCGGTCAATGTGTTACAATACAAATAGATGAAGAGAATGCGTAAGAGTAAGGAGGATCTTATCCCTACAGATGTTACAGTTTCTAGCTTTTTGGGAGTTATCACCAAGACTCATAGGATACTACCATTAGAGGTCGATTTGGGTTCAAAACAAATCATGTTGGCCTTTTTTGTTGTTGACAGCACTTCCACTTATGGGGCTTTACTGGGCAGAGATTGGATTCATCATAGTCTCTCTGTGCCATCTACCTTACACCAACAAGTGACTATTTACCATGAAGAAGGGGAAACAGGACCTGAGTTCTAGGAGATGGTGAAGGCCGAATCACGGCCATTCCTCCCTACGACTAACATCGCAAAAGCCAACTTCTACGATCCCAGTGTTGGGATTCTTCAATGTTCAGGAGTTGATAAGAACGCCCGCTCGACTAAGGTGATGGCCCAAAAGCTTCTAGAGCAAGGGTTATCTCTAATAAGGGAAGAATGGGATCGATCCTACATCATCCCAACTCCCCAGCACCAATAATGTTAGAGTAGCATATGAGGGACCAAGTGGTTGTAGTCAGGTCCTTAATAAAAAGATTATTGGTGCATGGGAGAAAGAAAAAATAAGAAAGGGAGAACTCAGCCAAGGAAGAAGAAGAGTGGAGAGGAAATGCTTTAAGCAACCAAGTGAATAAAGAAGAATCTTTTGGGAAAAAGTTAGAAACATCCATCCAAATGGCTGAGTGTATATATGACTTGGACGGACCAGAGGATTTGGCCAAGAATTCTGAACTGGTTGAGTTTTTGTGTGCAGAACCAGACAAACCGGCCCCAAAAGTACAAGACCCCTTGGAGACCATTGACTTGGGAACTGAGGAGGATCTAAGACCTATACAGATCGGTGGTTTATTGGAAGCCAAGGATCAGGCAATGATTGTCGACCTTCTGCATGAATTTAAAGATTGTTTTTCTTGGCATTACATCGAGATGCTAGGTTTATATCCAACCTTGGTAGAACACAGATGCCTATTAAGGAGGGGTTTAAACCTGTCAAGCAAGCACCACGGAGAATGTCAAAGGAAATTGAAGAAAATGTCAAAGAAGAGATCAAAAGGCTGGTAAAGGCTGGATTTATTAGGCCTGTCAAATATGTTAAATGGTAGGCCAACATTGGACCTGTTTTAAAAGCTATAACTAAAGCAATTAGATATTGTGTTGACTATAGAAACATTAATGGAGCTACACCTAAGGACAAATACCTCATGCCAATGGTTGACTTATCCATAGATGCAGTGACCAAACACAAAGTTCTATCTTTTATGGTTGGGAATGCTGGATACAATCAGATAAAAATGGCTAAAGAAGATATACATAAAACAACTTTTAGGTGCCCTGACCATGTCGGAGCATATGAGTATTTGGTTATGCCATTTGGGCTAAAAAATGCCGGTGCAACTTATCAAAGAGCGATGAACGCCATTTTTCATGACTTAATCGGCCATAGCATGGAAGTATATATTGATGACATCGTGGTAAAATCCAAAACTGAAGAGCAGCATTTGATGGATCTCAGATAAGCCTTAATCAAAATGAGGATCCATAAGCTAAAAATGAATCCAAAGAAGTGTGTTTTTGGAGTAAGATCGGGCAACTTTTTGGGATTCCTTGTTCATCAAAGAGCAGTGGAGGTTGACAAGAACAAAGCTCGGGCAATAATGGAGTCAACTCCCCCACTAATAAGGTACAACTACAAAGGTTGCTAGGAAAAATCAACTTCTTAAGAAGATTTATTGCTAATTTAGAGGGCAAGATTCATCCGCTAACTTCTCTGCTATGACTAAAAGACAAAGAAGAGTTTGAATAGGGCCAACAACACCAAGAGGCTTTTGATAGCATAAAGGTTTCTTAGCCTCTCCACCAGTACTTATGCCACAGAGAGGGAAGTCGTTGAAACTTTGTATCTCTGCCTCAGAGAGGTCAATTGGAAGCTTGCTGGCCCAAAACAATGAAGGCAAGAAGGAACAAGCCATATATTACCTTAATAGAATCCGTACTGAGGTAGAGACAAGATACACTTCGGTGGAAAAAATTATGCTGGGCTTTATACTTTACTGCTTGCAAGTTAAGGCATTACATGTTGCCTTGCCACATTCGCATCACCGTCAAGACCGACGTGATCAAATATATGTTGTCAAAACCAATATTGACAGGAAGAATTGAAAAGTGGATCCTTGCATTGTCAGAATTCAATTTTTAGTATGTACCACAAAGGGCAATAAAGGGGCAAGCAATAACGAATTTCTTAACCAAACATCAGGAAACATGAGGAGAACCTATCAATATCCCCGGAACTCTAAAGGTTGCTAACCTTTGGATCCCACCAAGCAAAGCCCTCTCGGGAAGAGAAGAATGGATTCAACAGGAGATAAGGAGGATATCCAACCTTTGGATTACTCTATGGAGGCTGTATTTTGATGGATCTTGTACCCAAAATGTTGTTGGACTTGGGATTGCCATCATCGATCGTAGAGGTACTCACCATTGTTATTCCTTCCTCCTAGATTATCAAGAAACTACCAACAATCAGGCAGAGTATGAAGCTTTGATAATTGGTCTAGAGATCTTGATAGAGTTGGGGGCAACCGAAGTTGAGGTTTCAGTGATTCAGAGTTGGTAATCAATCAGTTGAATGGAGAGTACAAGTGCAGACACATCATCATGGCCAGTTATTACTTAGCGGCCACTCAATTGTTAAGTTATTGGGGCACTGAAATATTAGCCAGCTACATACCTAGAGAAGCAAATGCAATTGCCAACGAGATGGTGCAATTGACCTCTGGAGTACAGATCCAGGAAATGAAGTTTGAAGAGGACATAGAGGTCCAAAGAAGAAATCTCCCTTCCATATTGGAAAGGGGATTCAGCCTAAATGTAATGATTGAAGAGGTGGAAACTGAAGATTGGAGAACACATGTTCTTCGATTTAAAATATCCATCATCCCCACAAGTAAGAAGAATAGACAACAAGCAACTCAGTACGTTTTGTGGGGAGAAAATCTATTAAGGAAGACTCCGGATGGACCAATGTTAAAATGCTTGGGCCAAGAAGAATCAATGAGAGTAAGGTTGAAGTACATGAAGGGATCTGTGGAGCACATTAGGCGAGAACCAAGATGAGGTGGCTACTTAGGAAATATGGTTATTTCTGGCCCGAGATGGAGAAGGATTGCAAAGCTTATGCCTGAGGGTGTGAAGAATGCCAAAGACACGAACCACTCCAACATGTGCCCTCAGTACCCTTAAACCTCGTGGTCAAGCCTTGGCCCTTCAAAGGATGGGCAATGGACTTCATCAAGCAAATTCACCCAGCTTCTAGCAAAGGACACACGTTCATAATTGTGGCAACAGATTACTTCACCAAGTGGGTAGAAACTTCAGCAGTAAGGACTATCACTTTAACTGCAGTCAAGAAATTCATTGAAACCAAGATCTTTCATAGATTTAGGGTGCTCGAGACAATTGTCACAGACCGCAGGCCATCTTTTATTTCAAAAGAAGTAGAAGAGTTTGCCAGTAAGTTCAAGGTAAAGATGGTCCAATACAGTCCTTACTATCCCCAGTCAAACGATCAAGCAGAAGCTAGCAACAAGATCTTGGTAAATATTATTAAAAGAATGGTGGCCGGGAATCCAGAAAAATGGCATGAGAAGTTGGGAGACACTTTGTGGGCATACAGAACTTCCAAAAGGGCAGCAACTAGAACTACTGCTTATGCTATGACTTTCAGGCAAGATGCTTTGATCCCTATGGAAATTAATGTAAGTTCGATCAAAATTCAAAATCAATTCGGACTACAATGTGAAGAGTATATTCAGGCTATGTGTTAAGGAGTTGAAGACCTTGATACAGCCCGAATTGAGGCTCTAGATTAAATTGAAGAAGGAAAGAAAGATGTTGCCCAAGCATACAATAAAAAGGTGAAATTGAAAAACTTCAAAGAATGAGAGTTGGTATGGAAGGCAATTCTCCCTTTGAGAGCTCAAATCAGAGGCTTTGGAAAATATAGCCCAACTTGGGAAGGTCCTTTCGTTATTAACCAAGTATTGGGCAAGGGTGGATATTACTTAGCAGATTTGGAAGGAGGCTTACAAAAGCATCCAACCAATGTTAAATTTTTGAAGAAATATCACACAACCTTGTGGGATGTTAGGGATTGCTATATCGAAGAAGAAGAAGTGTTGCATGAAATCGAAAGTCAGTTTTGCACTCATCATGTATGAATTTCAAAGAAAATGCAAGACAAAGCGATTTAAAGAAATCTTGTTCATTTCAGCAAAAGTTGAAATTTACATCAATTTAGCTCAATAGTTTTACATCCCTAACTAGGATAATTATCCTAGAATGGTGGGTTTACTTTTTGCCCTACTCTGCCTAAACATTGTTACTATTGACTAAACAGATTCCAGAATATGCAACTTCCATTTACTGTCTCAAATTCCTTCGAATCTTTTGCACCTTCGCCTGAGAGCTCGACCAATAAAGTCGTGGTAGTTGATCCTGAAGCATACACCTATGATGATGAAGTGATCAAGAAGGTAGAAGCTATGGGGAAGTCTGGGCTTGTGGATATCAGCACAAGTGGAATCTACCGGTGTGATTAAGGCTACTTAGTTGCTCCTCGATGCCATAGAAGTCCTGAAACGAAAGCGGCGAGCAGTACGCCTCCCTGAAAATATTATAGGAGCTGATTTCTCCTTAGATATGCTGTCTCCAACAGTAATTGTGGTATGAGAAGTCCATGCATATCCCAAGGGATGTATTCCCCCATCTTTGAAAAAGAGCCCAGTGAAAAGGCCTACCCGAGGGTAATGAAGGTCATTAAGAAAGCAAGGCATGGTGGAAATCCCTTCACCAGTCGTGAAGGAAAATTGGATTCATGAGGCTTTAGGTACCTTTGAACATTTTGAGAAAGAGATGAGAGGATGGATTGAAGATCAAGAAAAGGGTCTGGAAATCGACTGAGGACTCTAGGGGATTCTTGGAGAGTTCTGAGAATTAAAAAGAGCTTAAGTTGGTTAAAAAGAATGGGAGTTGAAGGGAGATTTATAGCGGGAGAATGAGTGACGGTTGGAATTCATGGGTAGAGCAAAAGTCGCAGAGTGCCAACAGTTGTTTATGAAATGGTGCAAGTTCCGAGAAAATGAGTGCGACAGTGATTAATAAAAGACAGTTGTTCAATCATTATTAGCACCTCGGTTTGCAGGGTTAACAACGATTGAAGGGGGCACTATTTGGGTTAATATTTAACGTTGGACTTGAAGGAAAGAAAGCCC
Organism: Cydonia oblonga; assembly: GCA_015708375.1. NCBI lineage: Eukaryota > Viridiplantae > Streptophyta > Magnoliopsida > Rosales > Rosaceae > Cydonia > Cydonia oblonga. The sequence continues at coordinate 11,855 of JADOBS010303823.1, read as the reverse complement.
AAATGAGTTCAATAAAGAAGATTTTTGCCCGAGGCTCAGCACCAAGTCTAGATGCCCATTTCTAGAAAATATGACGGCTCCCTATTAAATGCAAAGGTTAGGTGCTTACAAGGGAAGTGAAAATCGATGGAAATAAACCAACTCTCAGCCCAAAAGCACTTTCCGAATGGCAGAACATGTAAAAAGGTTGATGACTCACGACCCTTCAGTTGCTTTCGAGCAAGAGCAGAAATGATGCAGTCGAGCTAATTTGCCTATAAAAGGGGGAAAATGGCCCAGAGACAAGGACACTCAACCAATCAAATAAAAAAACATATAACTTGCCTCTCAGTCAAGTAAATATCCAGAAAGCTGTGCTTTGTCCAGATTCTGCACCCTTTTAGCCTTAGACTTCCTTTATAAAGATATCTTTTGTCTATGTAAAAGCTCTGCTACCTTCTATAAATGCTGTAGTATCGATTATCTTGTGTAAAGTCATTTATCACTCATCCCTCTTTTAGCACCCAGCCCTTTGTAATTGTAAAAGAAGAGACCGCAAGACGTTTAACCTTGCCCGACAAGGTGAAATCTTGCCCGCCTCTCTTTGTTTTGTCTTTCAATTAATAGATCTGGTGTTATAATGTATTCCCCAGTATATATTCAAGTAATTTCCAGTCTCTTAATGATCCAAAGTTCCATCAATTCTCAGATTTGGTTCACTTAGTGGTTTTCTGTCATAAAAGTGAACTAAATGGATGACTTGATCAGATATGGACCTCCACCCTTTAAGCATACAAGATAACAAACTAAAAGTCATTGATCTCAAGGCATAGAAAATAACTTAATGTAGACTTAACCCATATACGACAATCCTTTGATAACAAGAAGTTAGAATAACTTGGGGTGTAAGTAATCGGCTTAAATACACTTGTTTTACATTTGCCATACAGAGATGGCAGTGGCATGCCTTAGCACATAGTTAGTTTTGATTGCGAGCCTCAAGGCCTACACCTAAGGCCCCACAAAGGCACCTTTCAGAACTAACTTTGTCCTCCTCTTGTAGCATCTTGACAAGCCGGAGCTTGACAATTAACCAAAGGGCCAACCCCTCGGGGAGCTGTGTGCTCGAGCCAGGGACCTTGCCCAGTGAGATTTCCTGCCCGAACACTTTGAGTAATAGATCACACTTCATTTCAGTATTATTTCTGTGAATTAAGCCGAAATAAAAGAATGAGCATTGGATACAAATGAAGCCCCCTGAAACAAAGAAAAGAATGGTCAAAAGGGAAACAACAAGCACCTTTGACAGATTGAATTGGAGACAAATGAAGCACCCAAAAACAAAAGTCTAATTTGAGAAATCGCTGAGAAAATGCTGAAATGATTGAATTGGTTAAGATTAGATATTTTTTTATAGGCTAAAATTAAAATAAGGAAAATGTGGGAAAAGTGAATGAGAATAGAACTAGACTACCAGTCACGGTGGTGGGAAGATTTAGTAGGGGGAGAAGAAACGCTGATGGAGTGATGACTAACAAATGGAGCAGCAGCTCCTTCTTCTTCTTGTTTGGGGCTGTCGGCACCGAAAATGCTCTAGGTGTTAAAGGAAAAGAAATCATTCAAGCTGCATTGAAAAGGCTCTAGGTGTTTGCACAAAGTGGACAACAGGAATGTAGCATGTGGATACACATTCTGGACAGTTTGGACAGCTGCATATGGATACCACATCTTGGTCAGCAAGGGTTTGCACGTGGTGGATGCACATCATGGGCGTGGTAGCTACATCATGGGCAATAATGATGCCTTTTGTTTTATATTTGATTATAACATGCGTGTTGTATGTATATGTATATAATAGCTGCTCCCATTTGCAGCATTGTGCACATCAATAAAACATTTTTCAATCTCAAACTTAATACTAGGCCTTTCAATTTGACCACAAGGTTATTGGGGTCAAGGAATCTCATTGCCCCCACCTTGGCTCCGCTAGTGGTGAGATGTCTGCTGGAGGGATGGACATTGTCGAGTTAAGGGCATGCTTCAGAACATTTAGTTGTGTTTGGCAGGGCAAAGAGTGTAGCAAAACATGATTTGAACAAGATCTGAGGTTTTTTATAAGAGAAATGCTAAGGAGGCTCTCTCAAAAGTGGAACTCTCTCTATGAACTTTCTGTTTCCTCATGTTTTTCTGCATAATGTTATATAATATTGGCACTAGAATTAACATTAAACTATGAGTGGTAGAAGTCCATGGAGAGTTCCACTTCGAGAAAGTCTCTTTAACATACGCCCATCTCGAGCAATTATGTATTCAGTTTCAATAATGACGAATGAATAAAATGGAGATTCATACTGATAAATAATATTAGAGTTTCTTATAGATGGCATATAGTTCAGTTGTTTGCATTTGGCTTCATGGTTGGTTGTGATAAAATTGAGGTTCTACCATAAAACCAATTGGCAATATGAGGAGTAGTCCAAGACCATATAAGGCTATAGCAAACATTGTCCCTCACCGATGTGGGACAACTCTCAACACTCCCCCGCACGTGTGGTGGATTTTCAAGCCTACACGTGGACAACAAATAGGTGACATGGAGCGTGTGTGACCGTTTGGCTTCACACGAGGACAACCCGCTCTGATATCATGATGAAATTGAGGTTCCATCATAAAACCAATTGGCAATATGGGGAGCAGCCTAAGATCATATAAACACATAGTAAATTTTGTCCCTCACTGATGTGGGAAGGATTGGATTGGTTTGGATTGGATTGGTTAGAGGGCTTAATCATTAATTATGTAAGGAGTGACGACAGTTTGAGAGGGACAAGATATCCCCAATTGCGGCGCAGGGGTTCATACATATGATGATAGGTTGGAAAGAAAGGAAGCAAGAAAGAAAGAAAGAAAGAAAGAAAGAAAGAAAGAAAGAAAGAAAAGATAGGGTAGAGATAGATCGATGGATGGATAGATATATGTGTGGAGTGGAAATTTGGATTCTTGGAGTTGGCCAAAGGCCAATTTGCCTTCATATCGCTAAGCAATGAGCCAATCCAGCCTGCCCCTCTACTTAGATTGACCATTCATGATGCAAATTAAAGAGTAATGAATTTTAAGTCTTTGTTTATAAATTGTAATGTTTTTTTTTTCTTTTCGAATATAGGACGCATCTCATTTTACATTGATGATAAACTAATTAATCATTTGTTCTAGAAAATTCAAGTACTACATGAGGCAGCAACATTTTTTTGGCCTCTTAATCAAACGGTACGCCAAACCTACAGAGTCGGTGGCCCCAAAAAAGTATATTCGTGGAAGTTCAAACTCGAGTTGGATGTTCCAAACGTGTGTAGCTCCATGCATTTATCGGTAGAAAAATGACCCTACATCTAATGAGTTTATTCATAATCTTGGCTCTCATAAAAAGTAATAATCACATAGTTACATGAGAATCGTAAGAGGATAAGAAAAGTGTATATTACAACCGGTAGAGGCAAGTTTTTCTCAACGCCCGAGCAAAGTTGGCTTCTATTTTTTTGGGATAATTGTGTAATATATTTGTGTACTAAACGTTATTGTAGGTAAGTTGAGCCTAATATGTCAACAGACTAAAAATCCAAAAAAAATGAGTAAGGTCACATACCGTTTTTAATTTCTTACATATTATCAGTCGTCTAATTGAATAAATTAAATAAAAAATGACGGACATAATAAAATAAAGATGTGTTAAGGACTAGTAAGGGAGTCTGAGAATTGAGATGCTAGTAAGGCTTGCGTTAATCATTTTCCTACGCAGAAAAGGTTGCGTGTTATAGAAGCGATGGCATGCCACCGAATGGGACCTACTCAAATGAATCTGAGGGCCTTCTTTTAAGTGGTCAGACGTTATTGCCTTCGTGGATTTCATTTTGGATTTACACAATACACATAATTGGATCTAGGCCAAATCTTAGTGTCTGAAGCTTAGGGATCCACAAATCTGGACCACACAAATTGAATCCGACAGTTCCTATTAACTTATTTCGATGCCCCACCTCACACAAACCAACGACTCCGATTTCTTTTCCATACAAATCAAAGGCCCAACGACTCCGATTTCTTTTCTACATTAAGGTCCGGAATGGATCCAATTCTCACGATACACATGCACTTCTAGTTTCATTGGAAGTATTACTCTCTCCTAGTCTTGTCTCTAAAGTCGTTCTCTTTTTCTTCTATTAATTATAAAAGGGTGCAGACTTATTTGTAAAAAACAAAAAGGTATATATGCAATATTGGGTTATATCTAACAAACAAATTGGTCTCCGACTTAATATTACTATTTAATGATATTCATTTTTACTTGTAAATAAGAGATTTTAAGTCCAAATAAAGGTGAAACTATATTTAGTAGACGGCATTGTAGCACTTCTCAAATAGAAGTGGTCAGTCATACCTTTATTTGGTACAATGTAATTTATTAAAATATAATCTCGTTAACATCACTCATTAAACTTTAACTCCGATGATAGACGTGAAGATGAGTAAGAATTGAAAGAAGCATCGACGGAAGGCTCCATCTGCCATTGAATCGCCACGTATAATGTATGAGGACATATTCATTGCATCCGCACATCCCTCTCTGTTTACATTTTGTTCACTTTGTGTGTTTCTATGCTAACCTTTTCAGACATTTGTACTAATTTTTTTGCATGGTTTTTTGGTTTAGGGTTGAGGGTTTGGCTGCGATCATGTCTCAATGTCTCTCATGCATGTGAGTGTTGGACTTGGTCGGGTCATGTTTTCCATTTATTTGGTCGTGTCTTAGCCAGACAAGATATCATTCGTCATTCTTGACGGACTTTTGTGTGGAAGATGTTTGTTTGGCAATTGGCATAGGGTACGGTACGCAAGGAGTCGGTGCTGGCAGGGCGACGGAGCCAGAAATGTACCATAGTGATCTGAACGAGAGAGAAAATTTGCCGTCAAAGATGCACCAGTGTGGTGACGGTCAATCTTTCCTCCGATGTGTAAGACAGACCAAAGCGGCGAGAGTTTCAACGTAAAAGTGCACATATGCAACGCACCAGTGTGGTGACGGTCAATCTTTCCTCCGATGTGTAAGACAGACCAAAGCGGCGAGAGTTTCAACGTAAAAGTGCACATATGCACAGGAACACAAGGTTGTATAGTGGTTCACTTTGAGTCAAGGCTATATCCACATTGAAATGAGACATACATCTAAAGATAAGGGTGAGGGATTCCTTTTATAAGACGAATTCTCTCTCTTTTGATATATTTCATGGACTAAATAGTGAGGCCCAAGTAGTTTAAAAGAAGACCGGTCAAAGCGTACCATTCTCAATGTAGCATGATAGATAACAACCATTTCAACCAACTTCTATAATTGACCACCAAATACAAAAAAAAATACACAGTTGACTTTACGATTGTCAACTTTACCAAGTATATAATGTTGGTTGTTCTCTATGTTGACTATTTGTCACCTAGACCAGGACCAATTTTCATGAAATAGACTTAAAGATTTATCAAACTAATTCCCTAATGTGCATGTTCACATACTTGAAATCGGATTAAGAAAATCAGGATGAGCAAGAATCCGGTAGACTTGAACCCTGTTCCTACATGATCCAATCAATTCGATCAGGCACTCATCATCTATTTTCATTATTCAACTTTTTGACAACACGAAAAATCATTGTTCAACTATTTGACAACCACTGTTCTAAAAATTCCCACCTAACGCCGTCTAGGCCCCGCCTAGGTGCTAGGCGGTTGGTCGCCGTCCTGATTAATGCCTAGGTGTTTGGAAATTAAGAAATTGTCCCTAGACCTGCTGAGGCGCCCGTCTAGACCGCCTAGGCACTTGCCTAGCCCGCCCAAACCCGCCTACGTTACTGATTCACTTAGACAGAAAATATATTACTTTCATTTTGCATTTTATTTTTTTCAATAAATTGTAAGAGACTTGTTAAATACTTAAATGAATACACATTATATGCATGTTGCCTATGTTTTCATTATGTTCCAATACTTCCTAATATATATGTCATTCTATTTTGTAGTTTATATAGAAACTATATATATTTTAAGTTTAAACAGACACTTATTTACGCAAAATATAATAGATTTACTTAAATCCGCCTAGTCCACCTAGACCCCTCCTAGCCGCCTAGGTGCTAGGCTCCAGCTAACCGCCCGATTAGCACCTAACGTTTTTTAGAACCTTATCGACAACGTGACAAACCAAAAGCTCTGCCCTCCCCTCTATCTATCCAAGGGATGGAAGGCTATGAAGGAATCATATTCCTTACAAATTAGGAATGTTATTCCTAATTTCGTGTAGGGGTCACGCAAGTTTTGATTCGTTGATGCAAGTAAAGAAAGGGAAAACCCGGAATAACAGTGACTCGTTCTTCTCATTCCCGATTTGGGATAGCGATAGGGTTGTGGAGGAGTTGAAACTCTCTCAGCTGAAACTGTAGTACGTAAATAACTTGACAAAAAGGCAATTCATCTACAATCTTGATTTCCGATAAGGTTAAATTGTAAATGCAACAATGCAATTCTAAACATATTGTAAAACATCTTTTATCGGCATCAAGCCATGTCAAGCAAGAAAATATACAGTAAAAAGTTGTAGCCCTTCCAACGAAACTACACCAACGCAGACCCGAGGGGAGCAATCATAGAAACTCTTGTGCTTCCTACTGAGTAAAGACGGAAACTAGTGCAATGTCCACATTGTCAATCATGGCGAACAAAAAGATATCATTGAAACATAATTCCTTGTACGATTTTCTACTCTCCGTAACATTGATAAAACATCAGCAATTCAACTTGGAAACAAAAAGACAGCAGCATTCAATCTCACAATATCATAGCAGCATTATTTATTTCATTGCAGCAGAAAAGAAAAAGTTCAATCAATAAAAATGAAAACCAGTGAATAAGAAATCTCACTACCAAGGCTTGTTCAAATGACAATTTTGAGCCAAATAGGGTCGAGGGTAGAAAATGGCAAAGTTATCATGCTTCAAGACAGGTTTGTCCAAGCAAGGAGTAACTAAATGATATTACACGCATTTGATGAACGTTTACAGCTTATTAAGAAAAATGGTATGACAAAGAAAACAGGCTTCCTAGGTTTTGAAGTGGGAAGAAAAAAGTCTTCCAAACAACATTACACGAATACATGGGTGCACATGCACAAGTAGACACAAACTAAAGTGACGAACAATCTTACAATAACACAAGCACCGGAAACAGACTATTGTTTCTCAGAAGGCATTCCACTGGTAACTTCAAGCTCTGTCTTGCAGTTGTCCCTCAAATTTTTTAGCATGAAATAACTGTCTTGCTGCCAAACAGAAACCAGAGAATTAATCACATTAAGACCCCCAAAGGGAAATGTCAGCAGTTAACAAAAAACTTAATCTCTGAAATAATAATTTTACCAAATTAAGTTGACTATAGGAACCACTAACACAGGTATACAACAGACTAATTAGTCACAAAAATGTGGGTTTTCCTCCACTGCCTTATGGCCAGCAATAGGATGTGGGACTTCATATTACACACTTGACTTTCTTAAATCTTGGCTTTTTGATGAAGAGTCTATGGATCATTAACATAAGAAAGATTCACCAAATTTGTTAAAATAAAAATGATAAGACAGTTTCTTCCCAAAGAAAGTGCAAGCCAGGCCACAGTAAACAAAGTTATACTCACAAGATGGTTGCTTTCATGAACAAGCACATCCTCCACATTAAGAAAGAGTGATCTCCACTGACTCGAGAGATCATATTCAAGTTTTGACGCTTTGCTTGGTTGTAGTCGTCCCTTGGTATCACTGTCTTTTCCCTTGACACTTTTCTCAACCAGTATGTTCGCTTCTTTTTTACTCTTCTTCAGTGCTAAAGATAAAATGTAGAATTAATGAACAATAAAATATTTCAAAGTAAAAGGGGGAAAAAAAAACCAATGTCTCTCTTCCCACCAGTTACATTTCACACATTCTACACAAACGTACCAACAACTGAAAGACTAACATCAAATTAATGAACAGTAAAATATTCAAGAATGGAAAGAATAGTCAATGTCGAAAACAACTTAAGATGTTTCACATAGCAACAATTCCTACAAATTCTGCACAAACTCACCAGCAATTCGACCCTTGATATCCTGGTATTGGAGGTCCGACAAGATGTGAGCAGCTGATCATTAGGTTCCAAAAGAACCAAACTTATGTTAGTCTACATTTAAACATCCATATCACACGCAATCAGGTATAAAAACTCACATAACCAAGAGTTGTAATACCTTTTAAGCAAAATGAACAAGAGCAATCTTTGAGCAAGTCATCACCTACACTCAAATCAGCAATGCCACCACCCTTAAGAGCCGTGCATCTTTCCAACTTCTCAAATTCATGGACTTTTGAGCAACTTTGCGACCTAGGCAACATCGACCACTCATTAGAACCATATTTGGTTGCTGCCACTTTAGCAACAGCAAGACCCTTTTCGTCATTACCACGAACAACAGTGACTAATCCTTCATATAGAGGAACACTTTGATTAACTTCTGAAATCTGTCCCACTTTCTTGTATTGACATTTATCCCCACCACCACAACAGTCATTCTTGCACATTCCTGAGCATTTTGAAATTGAAGCAATGGATGAGGCATTATCCATCAATGCATCGCCAACTTCTAGAAGACTGCTAGCATTAGCTCCACTGTCACTGGACTTTTCCCCGATATCATTAGACATAGTCAAGGTAACAGAATCACTGTTGTCATTCGAGGAATCATCAATGTCACTATAAGTAGGTGACAATACAGATTCTTGAGTGCCCTTTGGCGAAGATAAAGCTTCAGGGTTACAATCTACTCCAGTTTTTTTCTTGCATTTCTCTCTTACAATTTCCTCAACCCCTAAAAACACTTGTTTTGCAACTTTTGAATCCCTATGTTCACAGTCAACATTTTTACCAACTGCATTTAGAGATTTAGTACCCAAATCAGCTGAAATCATCGAAAACCCCCTTTTTATGGGCCGGTTGGTCAAATCACCGAGAACCCGTCGGGATTTGCAAAACCCATCGGTCGAATTATCACTACTCATAGTGCAATTCAATTGCAGAAGGATAAACAAAATCGAAATCTAACCAACCAAATTAAGCATTCAACTTCAAAATCCTCAAACCCTAAAAACCCCAGTTCTTCGGCTTGCCAAAAACAATGGATTCTCCACCCTCTGATCCAAACGAAACGAAGAAAAAAGGAAAATCCGGAAAGAAAATTAGCCAAATACAAAGCGAAAACACTCTAAATTTGAAAAAGGCTGCATATTAGTGTAAAATTAGGAAATCCCAACTGGAGATTAAACCCTAGATGCGCGGATATGATAAAACAAGAGTAATTGAAAATTAAAAACGTAAGGGTAGGGGATTAACAGATTACTGACCTTTTTTGAATCTGAGAAATCTTAGGTGATTGAGATGGAAGAAATCTGAGTGAGGATGATGGACAAGTGTGGGCGGGTTTTCGAATAAAATCCAAAAGAGAGGGGAATTTAAAAATTAAAACTCAAAATTTGTTGAGGCGGGAGTTGCCGGACACTGATCCGGATCCGCCCGTCCAAGGTCAGCCAGCTAAAGCGTTATAAGTTAAAATATAGTCTGTTTTGACACAAATAACCAAAATTTAGGATCCACAGGACCAAAATATAGCCAGCCCTGAAAGTTTAGCCTAGCTATGTTGCTTGCTGATGTCATATAGCCTTTTTTTTTTAAAGATTTATTTAAAAAAATAATTAAAAATACCTGAGTCATTTCTCACATTCTTTTTACTATTCTATACTATCTGATCTTATTTTAATGTCTAAGTTGTTAACATGCAAGTAAAATTAAAATATTTAATAATATAAAACTTAAAACAACATTTAGGGACAAGTGACTCTCAAAATATGTCTGAAAAACCTTATTTTAAAGAACAAACTTAAAATAATAAATTATTGAATGACTAAAATAACACCCCTACAGTTGAAGATTGTATATAAATATGGCATGGCTATAATATGGACGGAGGCTAAATATATGGGTCATCTCTCCCTCTCTCTCCTCCCTTCTAAATTTTGAAAATTGAAAAAAAAAATCGGTATGAAATTATACATAATTCATATTGTCACCTTGTGATGACATTCTCAGAACTTCAATGGTTGTATTAGAACTTAAATTTAGGTTTTAAATTAATTCAAACCATCTCCAATTATTGTGCCTAAATTAGGTTTTGGGATAACACCTAAAACCTTTGACCTTTGCAAATCTCAAAGTTTCCACATTCTATTTAAAAGCACTTTAGAAGGATGTGTTATTCGTTCATCAGTTTGCAACCAGGTGGCCGATTTAGCATAGCCATTAGCACTAGGTCCCTATATAACTTCATCCTATCTTTCCTATAATGGAAGTGGGTACTACAAATTTTTCTCACAATGTCAATATCAATAAAACTCATTAATAAGGTTTTGTTCCAACAATTGTTTCAATAACATCACTAACCTTCATATTTCAATCAACACTTCATCTACAAGGCTCGGGTGAGAGAAAAAATAGTGGGAAAAGAAAAACCCAATTATAGGAAATGTCTTTGTCATTTCCCGCTATCCATCTGAAATCTTTTAGGGGACGTTTATTTGCCCTCACTAACTAAGACTGGACTGGACGGGACTAAAACTTATAGCAATACCGTGTTTGTTACGCAGGAGGACAACCTTTAGTGGGACTAGTCGGGACTCGCCTCGACAAAGGACGTTGCTAAACGGTCTTAGCGAGTCCCATCGAAAGGCATCGGATTGCTAAGACCTTCACTGCTACACTCCATCTGCTTCTCTTCGTCCGCTTCTCTCCCTTGCTCTGCTTCATCTGCTTCTCTCTCCCTTGCCCATCTATCTGCTTCTCTCTTTCCCAAATCTGAAACCCAGCCCATCCACTGCCTAAATCTCAACACCAAAATTTGACAAAAAAATTCAAAACAAAAACAACAACAATCCTCATATAAAAATTCTTCCTTATTCCCAATAATTCCCCAACAGAGGAGAGTGTTCCAGACACAAACACAAAGAAAAAGCTTGAATAAAAAATAAAATATTATTGAGTTAATAATAAAATATTATTAAATGTGTATTTAATGATATAAAATTATAGTTGTTAACTATTCTTTTTTTTTTTAGTCCGGCACTCTACCAAATGATTCACTAAATCAGTCTAGTTTAGTTTAATTTAAGCCAATCCAGCTTAGTTCTTAAAACTAGTCCAGTCCGAATTAGTCTAGCACAACAAACACACCCTTAGAAGACTATCTCTAGAACTCAGCACACCCTTCCAAGCCCGAGAGTGGTGTTGCTTTATTTTAGCAGTAAATAAATCTTCATGTCTTAAATGTTTCTGCTTTACAATTTGAACCCACCAAGTATTTGTATCAGTGACAATCCTTCATGCTAGCTTTGCTAAGGAGGGCAAACATCTTTCCAGGCAACATGCGCCAATTTAGTTTCTTTGCCCCAAAGAAAAGTCCACATTCCTTATCATCAGTTATTTTATTAGGACATTTGAAACAAGCCACGAAATGATTAGGCATACCAGATAAGTTGGACTTAATTAGGGTAAGCCTACCGGCTTTCGAGAGTGTATTTGCCTTCCAACCTACAACCTTCTTTAATTTTGAGAACAAGCTCTTTAGCACTAGCAGGGTCCTTCCAAAAAATTATATTATGAATTCTTAAAGCAGTCGCAGTCCCATGAACTGTGTTGTGCGTCAGTTTCGGGGTTGGGGGGGGGGGGGGTGCAAATAGAGATCAGAAGAATGATTCA
>JADOBS010303822.1:0-27088 GCA_015708375.1 Cydonia oblonga | reverse complement strand
TCATTCATACTTAATCGTGACTCTTCAAATAGAAAGGAATAGAAAAAAAAAAAAAAAAAAAGAGGAGAGAATCTTACTAAAAAAATTTCACTGCTCTACCAACATTGTGTAAGATTTGGTTCCCTGCTTTTGGAGCCAATGACTCAAGTTTGTACAAATATAATCCTTTTATTACTGTGCTGATGTCATCCACACTAATTTAATCTCTCACACTTTAAAAGATTAGTAATTATATATCTTCTCTCGTGATTTATCTATTGTGATCATAATTATTTGTATTTTTATCAGTTCTAGCACTTGCACGAAGGAGGAATCTTATTCTTAGTTGGAGTAATACGATTATCATCATTATAATAAAAGAATAATAATTCACGAATCCCACCAACCCACTACTTTATTCAATATTTACAATAAAATAAATTACACACGTTACGTTTTTTTCTTTTCTTTTAATTTATGCAATTTAAAAAATAAAAATAAAAAGTGTAAAAATCATTTTTCCATTCAGATGAAATCACAAACCAAGCACTTTGATCTAAACCCTCATATATTTATTGTTTTTCTTTGTTTAACTAGATTTACATTAGAATAATAACGTTAAGGAAAATCTATATTAGCTGAGAAATGACTCAATAATGTTAGAAAATTACAATTTACAAGTGATTGACAAGGCATGCAACATGTCGATAATTGCTAATCAACTTGGTGTTTAAGTTTGCATCTAAATGACAAAATCACATGTCGATGATTCCTAATCAAGAAAACTCGAGATACATGACATGACAGATACAGTTGCTAAACGAAAACAAGAACAAAACTATGACGGCATTAATGTTAATTGGAAAATGCACTGTTGATCGTGGGTGACTCAAAAATCGTCATACATAAAGATAAATCCAATGGTTGTTTCATTTCATGTGTCTCTATGTGGCCAAGCCAAGAGCCAGAGCCACCTGTTAAAGCACGCTTAATCATCTTCCATGCATAATGCACCACTAAAATTTGCCAACCCAATAAATAATAAATAATAAAATTAAAAGAAAATACTTGGTGTGGGTCAATTGAGAGTTAAATTTTTTAATTTGCAGAGTATTGGGACCATTATTCACAGAAAGGAACCCATGCACGCCTCAATGACGAATGAATTGTATATTGAATGGTACTACCATCCATTTATTGGTGGTAGCACTGGTACAATGGACGGACCAACAGTATTATTCATACATGCTTTTATTTTTTACTCTGCACCTGCGTCAGCGTTTTTTTTCATTGAGTACACGTTTAATGCTTCGTTCATTTGATGTATGTTTGCTTACATTGGTGCATAATAAAATTTTCGAACAATTAACCAAAACATGTTTACTGCTGACGAACATGTTAAAGTTCACTCAAGATCGATTCACCTAAAATTGACACAAATAAAAAAACAAGATGTTAATTGAATTTTCTTTAGTCGAGTCAACTGGATTATTTATTTATTTATCTTTTTTTGACTTAAAATTATGTATTCATTTTAAATAATTCTAATTATGTATTAACAAACAAATATTTACTGGAAATATACGTATTAACAAACAAACAGGTTTTATTTTTCTATGAAAAATAATTTAAAATTTGTTCAATGTCACGCACTCCAAAGAATGCCACCCAAACCAAGACACAAACGCTTTCTTGTGTTGCAATTATTGGTTAAGAAGAAAATAATATGTTTTGCATTCTATCCTATTATATTATTTGCTTGTTGATTTTGCTGCTTGAGTATGTCATCGTAGCGATATAAATGTAAAATATGTAATTGAATCAAAATTATTATCATTGTAACACATTTAGTATGAGTAAATTTATTATATTTTTTTGATGCTTCACTGTATGCTAATATTAATAAATTGAATAATATATGTTTTAACTTTTTCACAAATTAAAATACAGCTGCTGTGACATAATGGGTGTGGGTAAATCCATGCGCTGGCAAAGGGGTAGTTTTGTTGTGCCTTTCGCTGGCGGAACGACTTGTCATTTTCAAAGACCTACCAGCAGCAAGGCATTGTTTAATTGCGGGCATCACTAAGTTTTAAAAATAAAGATGCCCTTTTCAGCTTAATCCATTAAACTAACATTGTCCGCACGGAGCCACGTATTATAGTTAAATGATATTTTTTTCGTTTAGAGAAGTTTTAGTTTTAATTTTTGAATAAATTTAAATTACATTATTGTTGACTTATTACGAAGTTTAACATGATGTCTGACTACTTAATCTAGATGATAGTTTTTATAATATTATTTGTTAAGAAAAATATATTGGCATGAGCGCCCAGCCTCCCTCCTCAGAAAAATATAAGTGAAACAATACTATACCCATTTCTCATACCATTAATTATTTAAGAGTAATTTTTTTTTCTTTTCAAATGGTGGACAAATGGTGGCAAGTCACAATTATCAACTCCATCTTAGGGCCGATAAGACTCACAGAGGCATTTCAACCTCCTCCTTGCCACAAATCTAGCTTCCACACCAGCATATTTAAAAATAATGTTAAGAAGACCAAATTTCCAAATCAAATGACGTGGTGGTTGATGATTGAATTATTACTTAAGATTAGCATGTTCATTTTTTTATTTATGACACATTATTTGATGTAAAATTTTGATCTCTATAACATTATCTATTATTTAATCCATTATGTTGTACGAGTAATACTGTAGTGTAGTGTACAACTACTAATATATTTTGTATTGTACTACATCATATTCCATTTGGGAAATTCCGTTCCTATTCCTTCCCATCTCTCTCCTCTCTCACAGAGAGAAGAAGACAACCCTCTCCAGAGGCAGAAGCAGAAGCAAAGCAATTGCTGCTCTGTGACCAGCTGGGTGGTGCTATTCTCAGAGATCTTTCCTTTCAATTGGGTTCACTCAAATCCCTAGAACCCTAAAACCCAATTTTCTCCGGATCGTTCCTAAGTTCAACGGCAAACACAAAACCCATTTCTGTTGCTACAAACATGAGGATGCGGCCCAGATTTCTTGCACCTTATTCTACCACTTTTGTGATATTTTCCACACCAAGTTTGTGTTGATTTGATTTCTAAGCCTCCCCAAAACTTCACCTGGAAAAAGTTGCGCACCAACTGGCCTTTTAAATCGCTGTTGGGACATTTTCTCTCTATAACCTACGGATTATTGTGATTTAATCCCTAAAACTTCTGTGAGTTTTCCGACCTGTATTCGACGATTTCGGCGACGGCATCGAGGTTGTCTCAAACTATTCCTCATCACCTCAGGTAGACTTATTGCATGTAAAGATTCAAATTTGTGATTTAAAATAATTGAGTTTTAGTAAATTATTAGTTTAAATTTCTAGTTTTGGAGAATTATTCATTAAATTTATGGGTTCTTTGATGTAATTTTATGTGAGATTCAGTAATTTTTTTTATAGGTTTTGTAGAAATTTTCGATTAAATTTCTGGGTTTGGTAGTGGCGTTTTATTTTGTGTGCATTTGAATGAATCTGGTAATTGGAGTTTTGGATTTTTTGAGTTCTTATATCCGAATTCTCTCTCTCTCTCTCTCTTCAGTTTCATCAACATTTCTACTCAAATACTGTCCAAAGTGAAAATTTGTGGAAAGGGAAAAGTTTTGTTGTTAGGGAAAAGCTATATTGTTGTAGAAAAATTTGAAATAGCTGAAATAGTTGAAATGTGTTTGCTTTCCATTTATCTCAGTTTTATTCGGTGTAAACGCTCACTTCTCTGGCTATATTTTTAGTTTGTTTTTCTGGGTTTTGGCAAAAAAGTGGTTATTGTAGATTCTGATATTGAAGGGTTGATCTTTTGGGAAAATGATAAAAAGGGCTGAAAGAAATTTTTATAATGATTTAGGGTTTTGTGTGTTTGTGTTAGTGTTCAGTTGAATCCCCAAGAGACCAAAAGGGGATTAGTGATGTTCTATCTGAATTGCAGTTCGTTAGGGACATTTTTATTAAGTAGAAGAAGGAATAGCTTATGAGGATTAGTCTTAATTTTAGATTCAACTCAACACAAAACCCAACCTAAACCGCTGAATATATATATATATGCATTCTTATCAAATTTTCCATAGTTTTTCCTTTTTATTCTTCCCTACTATTGTAATAATTTCATTGTCCGAGGATTGTGTTAATTTTTTCTCTGCAACTTTGTATGATTTGAGATTTCTGATCATTTCATGTCTTAGATTCAAAATTTGTGAGGATGTTGGACCCAAAGAAGATAGCCATCGGTTGATAAGGAAACGGTGAAATACCTTTATGTAATGAATTTATTTATTTATACTCCCTGCAACATATAAATAACGTCAACTGTGTGTGTCATACTTTTCTGATTTAGCTTTGAGTTATGATTTATGATACTGTAATGGTTTTGTTCTCATAATTCGTATTTGAAGTCAGGAAAACTCATATGTTGCTTTTGCAGTTTGATTAGCAGTTGCTAATTAGAATTGGCTAATTCTTCTTCGTATAAGTATTTAGCAATTGTATGATGACGCTAATTAGAATTAGTCAACTTATGGATGTGTTAACATGTTTAAGTAGTAGTAATTAAACTCAAAAGATTTTTGGCAACGAAGAAGAAAGAAGAGTGAAATACTGAGGAACAAGTGAAAAGTTGGGACATGGAAAAACAAGATATTTTCCTATTTTTATGTGTATCATATCTATATGAACCTCTTAATTCCAAACTTTTGCTATGTTATATATTCTACAAGCACCTATCATTTGTTCCTTATTGAACACAAGGATGTACATAGATTTTGATAATTCCACACGTCTAAAACAATTTTAAATCCCACGGCATAGCGCGGGCATGCATTGCTAGTAATTTGCGTTCAATGATATGGGTTTGCTGGATTTGGCCATAAATTTTATTGGCAAGTGTGTTTGAATGTGCTAATCCTGCATTGCCTTGATTTGGTTGCTATTTTAGTCTTAATTGCGTTTTGAGCTGATTAATTAGTGAGTGAGTGAAGTTTGAGCTGAATTATGGTTTGATCTGTATGCACTCTCACACTGCAGACATCACTAGTTGAATTTCACCATGGTGAGGAAGAAGAGAAATCAAAATCCTGGTGGAGGTGAAAGCTCTCAGCCTCAGGAAGGCGGTGGGGGGAGTGATCAATCTTCCCAGAGGAGTTCACCCGCACCTGCACCCACACCAGCATCACAACAATACTATGAAGGAGGAAGAGGAAGAGGAGGAGGACCAGGTGGTTACCAAGGTGGAGGAGGAGGAGGATCAGGTGGTTACCAAGGTGGGGGAGGAGGACCTGGAGGTTACCAAGGTGGAAGAGCCTGGGCCCAACAAGGACCACAGGGGGGACAGAGAGGCTATGGTGGTGGTGGCGGCGGCCGTGGCCGTGGGATGCCACCACAACAGCAATATGGTTATGGTGGGCCCTCTACCTCGCCCTCACAGGCCTCTGAATTCCGAGGTAGATCCCGGGGTGGTCAGGGAGGAGGAGGTCGTGGAGGAACTGGCAGCGGTGGAAGTGGTCGTGGCCGTGGGGGAGGAGGACCTTCTTTTGGTGGTGGCTCAGCTAGACCATCGGTTCCCGACCTGCACCAAGCGACCTCTGCTCCGTATGTTGCTGGGGTCACCCCTCAAGCCACAGGCCCTGCACCCTCCTCATCCTATGAGCCTCAGCCTTCAGTATTGGTGGAGCCTTTGAACCAGATGACCATCCAGCAAGAAGGTGTTCCTGCTCCTTCTCCTGGCAATACAATTCAACCCATTCCGGCCTCAAGTAAGTCAATGAGGTTCCCTCTTCGCCCTGGCAAGGGCACCACTGGCATAAAATGTATAGTCAAGGCAAACCACTTCTTCGCTGAATTGCCCGACAAAGATTTGCACCAGTATGATGTGAGTTATTTTACCGTCCATATATGTCTTTGTCCTTCTCATATTGTTCTAAAAATCTGTGTTTGATAATTGCTTGATAATTGCTTTCTATGCAATTATTTGTTGTTAGGTTACAATTACACCTGATATTGCATCGCGGAGGTTGAATCGGGCTGTGATGAAGCGGTTGGTGGATTTATACAGAGAATCCCATCTTGGAAATCGGCTACCTGCCTATGATGGGCGCAAAAGTTTGTATACTGCTGGCCCTCTCCCTTTCTCATTGAAGGACTTCAGGATTGCCCTTATGGATGATGATGATGGATCAGGCGGGCAAAGGTGGGATACTTAGTGCTCAAAATTTGTTTGTACATAGTTTCTGTCGACAGTTTTCTTACCCATATGATCATCATTCTGTCCTTCTTGCAGGAGGGAGAGAGAATTTAAAGTGGTTATCAAATTTGCTGCACGTGCTGACCTGCACCATCTAGAACTCTTTCTGATGGGGAGGCAATCTGAGGCTCCTCAGGAAGCCCTGCAGGTTCTTGACATTGTTCTGCGTGAACTGCCTACTGCCAGGTATACGATATCTATCTTCTATATGTGTTCAGTACACATCAATATTCACACATTAATATTGCTCTAGAGCTAAATCTGTTGGACTTGATTGATTGTAGTTACTATCCTGTTGCGCGTTCGTTTTATTCCCCTGACCTGGGTAGAAGGCAGTCACTCGGTGAGGGTTTGGAAAGTTGGCGCGGATTCTATCAAAGTATTCGTCCAACACAGATGGGGCTATCTCTGAATATTGGTACCTGATTTTTGAAGATTATTAAATCAAAGTTTTACAGCAACTATCGTGATTGTTTTTTCTCCAGTTCACTTCCTTTTATCAATTCGACTTTTCCATTAACATTGACAAAATATCAATGTTCCAGACATGTCATCTACTGCTTTCATTGAGCCACTTCCAGTCATTGAGTTTGTCAATGAGCTGCTCAACCGAGACATTTCATCTAGACCATTGTCTGATGCTGATCGTGTGAAGGTAAGATTTTGTTCATCGTCTTGTGATAAATTGTGATGGTAGGTTTAGTTTTTGTTTTATCAATCTCCCTAGAGAGCTTCCACTGCAGGATCCTGCTTGTGTTGGTTTGTGTTTTATTCTGGACTGTTCAAACGGTGGAAGTCCATTTATTTTCCTGTAGGTGCAGAATCCCACTGCAGAAGCTGCCTCTTATTTTTCCTTCATTTTGTGTCAAAATCAACTTCTATTAAATTTTTGGATGGAATATTGGAATATTTTATCAACTTTTCATCAAGGCTAGATGTTTATTGCGACAAACCAATCTTGTTTGTGTAATTTAACTCTCTGGATATGATGTCTGACAGTCTGTAGAATTGACTTTCACTTTAATTTATAATGGATGTCAGAATCACTGTTTTTTGTGTAACAACAGATAAAGAAGGCTCTGCGAGGAATAAAGGTTGAAGTTACGCACCGTGGAAATATGCGCAGAAAATATCGCATATCTGGTTTGACATCGCAGGCAACAAGAGAACTGACGTGAGTATTCACATCTTATGTCATCATTGGTTACTTGTGTGGATTAGAAATTGCTTACTATCACAAGTTTTGATGATAATCATAAACCCCCCATACTTTTGGGCAGATTCATTTGCCCCCATCCTGAATGTCTAATTTCCTAGATGTTCATCCTGCACTATGGACTTGCTTTTAGTATAGTCCCATTTATCAGCCTTACCTGTCAAAGGGGAAGGATTAAGAAGAAAAAAATCAGAGGAAAGTGAAAGAGGAGAGAAAATACACAGAATTGAGAGGAAACTTTGGATCCTGAACCTTTTTGTTATTCTTTTAATGAAGTGAAGAAAAAGTATCATGAAAGTGTGAGTATAGATGATAGAGATGGGGGAGAGAGAAGAGAAAAAACATATAATGGTATACAATAAGCACTAAAAACCATGTGAAATAGGTTTTAGTTTTACATTTCTCATGTCTCTCTTTACCGTTTTCCTCGCCCATCTCCCTCTCTCTCATTTGTCTCTTAAATTAGAAAAAGATATTATAAATCTTCATCAGGTAGACCCTTAGTTTTTACTTGAGGCTGCCACTGCATACACTTGTTTTTCTGACGCTGTTTCTTGATTGTTTAGCTTCCCACTCGATCAGCAAAATACTATGAAATCAGTTGTTGAGTACTTTCATGAAACCTATGGCTTCATCATTAAGCATACCCAGCTGCCTTGCCTACAAGTGGGAAATCAACAAAGGTCAAATTATTTGCCCATGGAGGTAAGAAGTGCAACTTTCTTTGTATTTTATTTTATTTATTTTTAACTGGGCAAGCATGTTAATAAGCAATCATTGTGTTCAGGTTTGTAAAATTGTTGAGGGTCAGAGGTACTCCCGGAGGCTGAATGAGAGACAGATTACTGCTTTGCTTAAAGTGACCTGTCAGCGTCCTTACGAAAGGGAACACGACATTATGCAGGTTAGATATTGGATTTCTTTTATTGGCTTACATCACAACTGTTACGTTTCATGTATGGTGTACCAATCTTTTCATTTAGTGAAATTTAATGTGTTTGTCTTCTGATGTTGACATTCCTTGGGCCTGACTTGTAAAGTTCTACTCACTCGGTATCTGTTGGTTGAAATTTTCATTCTTCAGACAGTTCGTCAAAATGCTTACCACGAAGATCCTTATGCTCAAGAGTTTGGGATTAAAATCAGCGAGAATCTCACTTTGGTTGAAGCTCGCATCCTTCCTGCGCCCAGGGTATATGTTTTTTCAAGCTTTTGGTACCACCCTTTGTTCCTTCACTAAATGGATGAAATTAAGCTGAATCTTGTTTCGCAGCTTAAATATCATGATACAGGCAGAGAAAAGGATTGCCTGCCTCGAGTTGGACAGTGGAACATGATGAATAAGGTATCTTTAGCATAAATCTATGGTTTCCTTTTTCAGAATAGCTTGTAATTGATGAGCATATGAAGCTGGATGTGTACATGTGTCTATATTTATGTGCATGCCAATTAATTTGCTTCTGCCATGAAACCTTTTTATATACTTTGGGCTACATTAATACATTGTTTCACTGTGGTAGGGATGTTAGGAATTCTTGTTAATTTTGTACTGTTGTAGCACTAGCCTAGAAATTAATTTTTTAAAGTAAGATAAGTAGGTGGTGGTGGGTTAGAGAAAGAGTGTGTTTGGGTTGTGAAGGAGAAGCAAGTATCTCAAAAAAAAAAAAAAAAAATTCCCAGGTTTTTCTTTTTACTTTTTTGGGGGTTTGGGTGGAGGGAAGGGAAAGTGCATGGCAGCCACAGATGTTCTGTGTCTATGAGGTCATACTTAGAAATGACATTTGTTCTTAGTTTTGGTTCCTTTCAGATTGCTTGTGGAACAATAATGGTATTGTGCACTGGACCTATCACCTATATATTGCATCTCTGCAATGGCATTTGTTCTTAGTTTTGGTTCCTTTGGACTAGTCTGCTAACTTGATCAGTTGCTGATTTAGTTGGCCTTGCACATGATATTCTGCCTATCTTATGTTGGCAATTGAAAGGCATATAATTTTTCTGTTAAGTTCTAGTGGTTTTTCTAGTAAAAGGCATTACCACCGGTGGTTGTAACTTGTCGGAGGTTATTGTGGCTGTGTTACCCATATTGAATGATGATGTTTCTGTCTCTTGTTGAAGTCGAGGGTATAATTGTCTTTATACTTTCTTTGATTTACTATTGTATTGTTTCAGAAAATGGTTAATGGCGGCAGAGTCAACAATTGGATGTGCATAAATTTTTCGTGGAGTGTGCAAGATGCTGCTGCCCGTCGGTTCTGCCAAGAACTTGCTCAAATGTGTAACGTTTCTGGCATGGTATGAGGCCTGTGATGCGCTTATATTTTATTCATTCTCTTCTAAATCTGTGATACCTCATGCAATGTTGGATTTCCCTTAGGATTT
The DNA here is from genome assembly GCA_015708375.1 of Cydonia oblonga. Classification (NCBI taxonomy): domain Eukaryota; kingdom Viridiplantae; phylum Streptophyta; class Magnoliopsida; order Rosales; family Rosaceae; genus Cydonia; species Cydonia oblonga. The sequence continues at coordinate 17,225 of JADOBS010303822.1, read as the reverse complement.
CAATCCTGAACCAGTACTTCCACCTATTACCGCTCGTCCAGAACAGGTGGAGCGGGCTCTGAAAACTCGCTACCAAGAAGCAATGACCAAACTTCAGGGCCAGGAGATTGAGCTGCTTATTGCTATCTTGCCTGATAATAATGGCTCTCTTTATGGTTTGGAACTTGAACTAAATTAACTTAATTAACCATATTGCTTTTTCAAAGTTTTGCCATTTTTTTATTTTAGGAATGGATCTTGGACTTGACATTTGTCATTATTTGCTATCCAGGTGATTTGAAACGAATATGTGAGACAGATCTTGGCATTGTTTCCCAGTGTTGTTTAACAAAACACGTCTTTAAGACAAATAAGCAACAGTATTTGGCAAATGTAACTTTGAAGATTAATGTGAAGGTTGGGGGGAGGAATACAGTGCTAGTTGATGCTCTGTCAAGGCGAATTCCTTTAGTCAGTGACCGACCTACTATCATTTTTGGTGCTGATGTCACCCATCCTCATCCTGGAGAGGATTCAAGTCCATCAATTGCAGCTGTGCGTTACTGAACATACATTTGTGCTTTAGCTTGCATGTGAATTTATTCTCTTCGCCCCAGAGTGGGGTTTGACTATTTCAAAATTACTTTTCAGGTTGTGGCGTCTCAAGACTGGCCTGAAATTACAAAATATGCTGGTTTGGTTTCCGCTCAAACCCACCGACAGGAACTCATCCAAGATTTATTCAAAACATGGCAGGATCCAACAAGAGGGACAATGTCTGGTGGCATGATCAAGTATGACTCTGTTTCTCTCTCTCTCTCTCTCTCTCTCTTTCTCTCTCTCTCATTCATTTAGGTTCTTCTAGTATTAGTTGTTGGACATGATTACTTTCCTTTTTCTTAATGCATATAAATAAACTTATGCTTGGGATTATAGGATTCAGATATTGATTCTTTTGAATACAGGGAATTGCTTATATCTTTCCGTAGATCAACTGGGCAGAAACCTCAACGCATCATATTTTACAGGCATGTCTTATATTCTGCTGCCACTTCCTTTACTTCGTTTTTTCTCTTATCTGATGGTGTATCTATGGTTATGCAGGGATGGTGTCAGTGAAGGGCAGTTCTATCAAGTTTTGCTGTATGAACTTGATGCCATTCGTAAGGTAAATCTACTTTTTAAAAATTCAGTTTCTCAACTTTAGTCATAAATTATAACTTCCTTTCTGTTTCGCATCTTTGTCAGGAAATTGATAAACCTTAGTTAATCCCTTTCTCATCTTAATATATACCATCCGTTTTTTTTTTCTCCATAATTCAGGCATGCGCCTCTTTGGAGCCAGACTATCAGCCTCCAGTGACTTTTGTTGTGGTTCAGAAGCGCCATCATACCAGATTGTTTGCCAACCACCATAATGACCCAAAAACAGTTGACAAAAGTGGGAATATATTACCTGGTACTAATTCTGCTGGACTTGGAACTTCTTTTCCATGATTTTAAGAACTCATATGTCAAATGTGGTATAAAGCGCTTTGACATTGATTTTACAGGTACTGTCGTAGACTCAAAGATTTGTCATCCAACTGAATTTGATTTCTACTTATGCAGCCATGCTGGAATTCAGGTAGTGATTCGTTTATTGTATGTTAATGTATACTCTGAAAAGTTTTGGGAGTGTTGTTAAATTGGTAGTCATCATGTTAAACAGGGCACTAGCCGTCCAGCTCATTACCATGTGCTATGGGATGAAAACAAATTTTCAGCTGATGGATTGCAGACCCTTACAAATAACCTTTGCTACACGTAAGTTTGGTGGTGCATCTATTAGTTTCATGTTTGTCATTTTGTTTGTGTATGTTTTAGTGATTGAGTTCGACTGATGCAGATATGCGAGGTGCACCCGTTCTGTTTCCGTGGGTGAGCGCGCTCTCTGTCTCTCTCTCTCAGATTTTTATAACATGCTTATTTCGTTGAATTACTAGTAAATAGTAAAATTGATGAGTCTTCCAATTTGGCAGTGCCCCCTGCGTACTATGCCCATCTTGCTGCATTTCGCGCCCGTTTCTATATGGAACCACAAACGTCGGAAGGGGGGTCAGTGACAAGTGGTGCTAATGCTGGACGTGGATTTGGGGGTGGTGTTGGATCAAGTGGACGGGGCACGCGAGCAGCAAGTGCAAATGCCGCAGTGAGGCCCTTACCAGCTCTGAAGGAGAATGTGAAGAGGGTTATGTTCTACTGTTAGGGGAGGAATAATCTGTCCTGGTCCCTGGTAATAATTGACATTTGACCAAGTAGTTGTTAAGTTAAACAGTAAGATAGTGATCTGGTTTTTTGATACATGAGAGATGCTTCCCAAATCATATGGCTTTGGTTTGGGGTTTGGGGTTTAGCAATAAACAATGTATGTGTTGTTGAACCTGGTGCCACTGCACTGCCACCAATGCAGATATTGGGATAACTTTTCCCCCCAATAATAATAATGTGGAATTTCGTTAAGTGTTTTTAATTGCCATAAAGCGTTTTGTGGTATTTACATATGCATTACTTAAGCCGCAGTCGTATTTTATTTGTTTATGAATGGATAATCGTGGTTTGCTATCAGTTGTTATCATTTTTTAAGAAAAAAAAAAAGAAGGTACGTCACAAGAAGGATTGAGATGAGGAGCAAAAGCTTAGGATCCTTCCCAACCAAGCCACCTTACCTTAGCCTTAGGATCGATCCCATGCAACAAGAGCAAAGAAAAGAAGCCACCATCAAATCACCCAGAATAACTTGTATACAAGTTCAAATCACAATCCAAGTAACCAGGCCATCATCTGGGGCAGCCACTTGGCATGCCAAAAAAATGTTTGAGTAGTTTCCATCACCAAGTATATGCCTCAAGAAATATGCCTAAACTTTGTCCCTAAGATTTAAGTAACTTTTTTCCAATTCCATGAACCAACACTAGACTAGACTAGAGGATGAATGGACCCCCCCTTCAAAATGTTGGCTTTTAAATCAAGCCAATCCAATCCACCCAAACTTACTTGAGCTTTTTGATGAAAAAGTAGCAACAAAAACAAAACAAATTGCACAAGAAACCGCACCGCTCGCAAACAAACTTAGTTGTTGAACATGAAAACTGAAAAGGATTGGACATTGACCTTGGGATTGGTTTGGATTGGATAGTATAGCAGTGCTACTTTGGTTACTTTGGTAATTTGATAAGCAGCCTCAGGAACACACAAAAGAAATTACATGAAATGAATGAATAGGTGGTGCGGGTATCGAAAATCAACTAGAAAGAAAGAAAAGAAAAGAAAAGAAAAGAAAAGAAATGAAATGAAATGAAAATAGGAGAAAATAAAAGGGAAGAGGAAGAGAATCACACTCAAATCAAGCTGTGCATTTAGCTTTATGCCCATCATTAAAGTTTTATACTAAAATTAATTCGCAACAAGTTAAATGACTAACTTCTTAAACCTATTCTCATTTGCAATGTTTTCTAACTTTCTCACACGAGACATTTCTTCACCCTCTCATATGCCCATTCGTGTGTGGTCGAGTCAATCACATGGACAAGTTAACAGGTAACGTGAGACATGTGTGGTCGTTTTACCTCATTCTTAGTGTAACTTGCTCTAATTTCAAAAGAAAGTTGATGTTCCAACTCAAACAAGAAAGGTAAAGAATGGCCTAACCCCTTAGCATGTTTGGATATACCTGGAAGTGATTAATTAGACTTTTGTCAACATGTCGAGATAAGTGTAGAATGTTGACACGGCACAATCCATAAAAGTAACAAATCCATTCATTTTCAATATGACCCGATAAGATCGAACCTCAGCACGTTGTTTTCGCGTAGCAACGTGTCGCGAACAATTGTTCCAGAAACTTTAAAAAGCAATCGTTACACTTTCTGTTTTTATCATAAATGCAATTAAATACACCATCAAATATTATCTTTATCTAGCGTTTTACAATGGATTTTATTTTGATTGAATGTAAAACGATTATTTTAGAGCGCCAATAACAACTCTGATTTTGTTAATTTTAAAAAGAAATCCTAGCTTTGTGCAGTGTAAAAAAGAAATATTTTATTGGATGAAGTAGGGGTAGGAAGGATGAGTTTTTAGTTGTGACGGGAATACGGATGATACACCACATGTTTTTTATGCAAGTGATAAAAAATTTTAATTTTTAAGTTATTAATATTTTAACACACATAATCTACAATTTATATAACGATATATGATGCATCATCTAGTGTGACGATCACCGTAGGAAGAAGGACGGAGTGGGCATTTCGAAATATCAAACCCCTGGTGCACGTTGTTCGGTTGGGGCTTTTTTATTTATTTATAACATTATTCAGTATTCTGAGAGAGAGAGTGAGTGAGTACTGAGTAGGCAAGCAAGCCCCTTTTCGATTTCCATTTTTCACCATTCTCGCCTTCTGAAGCTACCGCTGCCGCGGCGTTGTACGACGGTCATCGGAGTCTGATTTCACGGTAACCATTCGAAACGACTCGTTTTAGGGTTTCGTACTGTCATTTGTTCCCTTTGTTATTTGCTAATTTGTGGTATGGATCTGCATATTTTGCCCTAAAATTGGTGTTAGGCTTCAGTTTCTCTCACGAAGATTTATTTTCGTCTTTAATTTATATTTTTAAAGTTTTTCTGAAAGGTTTATCGTCGCTTGGGTTTTTCGTTGCGTTTTGTTTCGGTAGATCGTTAGGTCTCGTGCGTTTTTTGCAATGCTGGGAAGCATGTGTGGTTGTTTAGGATTCTAAGAAGGTGATCTTTTAGGGTTTATAGTTGGTATAGTGATTTATTTATTTTATTTATTTATTCTGGGTTTTTTACGTTGGTGCTAGAGCAATTGATGATAGCCATTTTATCTTCTGTTTTTATTATTTTTCTCCTACTTTTTTAAGAAACTGAATTTTTCATGACATTCGTGGTACATTTTACCAAATTCCAGGAACACATAGGATTTTCGAACTTATCGCACTGGAAAATTCTGGGTAACCTTCCCACCTTCTGATTGAAGGTGTTTTCTGTTATTTTAGTGTTTGCTTTGGGGCACTTTTATATGTTGTGGTTCTGGGTATCGAGCTCTCAGCCTTTTGAAAACCCTTGGATATGTTTGTATTCTGGAAACCCCTAACCCTTGAGTGGATTCTTTGATTTGTTGGTGTACATTACGCATTTACTTTCATTTTATACATTCGTTGATACATGGTTTTGGGTTTATAGCCTTTTATTTCTTTGCTAATGGTTCTTTTGATGCAATACTGATTCTCTTTGTGTAGACATCATCATGGTGAGGAAGAGGAGAACTGAACTCCCTATTGGGGAAAGCTCCGAGTCTCATGAACCTGCTGGGGGTCGTGGTTCCCAGCGTGCTCCTGAAGGGACTCCGCCACAACAACAGGGTGGAGGAAACTACCAAGGTGGCCGTGGACCGGCCCCCCAGGGAGGTCGTGGTGGCCGCGGTGTGCCGCAACAGCACCAATATGGTGGGCCCCAGGAATACCAACAACAGCAGTATGGTGGGCCACAGGAATATCAAGGCAGAGGCAGGGGAGGACCGACTCAGCAAGGAGGTCGTGGAGGTTATGGAGGTGGTCGTGGTGGTGTTGGCCGTGGAGGACCACCTTCTCCTGGTGGCCCAACCAGACCTCAGTTCCCCGAGCTGCACCAAGCAACCCCAGTTCCTTACCAAGGGTCCCCTTATCAAGGGGTCACCTCTCCGCCTGTATATGTGGGAAGTTCATCATCATCCCAGCCGCCTGAGCCTTCAGAAGTGGCGGAGCAGCTTGCTGTCCTTACCGTCCAGCAAGAGAGTGCACCTAGCCAGGCTATTCAACCGGTGGCACCCTCAAGTAAGTCAGTCAGGTTCCCGCTTCGCCCTGGTAAGGGTAGCACTGGCAGAAGGTGTACAGTCAAGGCAAACCATTTCTTTGCAGAATTACCTGACAAAGACCTCCACCAGTATGACGTAAGCTCTCTTGCCATTTGTCTCTATCTTTTGATATTGTACTACGGTTGATAATATATCTTTTCATTATATGTATTAGGTTACCATTACACCAGAGGTCACATCAAGGGGTGTAAATCGTGCTGTGATGGAGCAGCTGGTGACACTGTACAGGGAATCCCATCTTGGAAAACGTCTACCAGCTTATGATGGACGAAAGAGCCTGTATACTGCCGGCCCACTTCCTTTCCTTTCAAAGGAGTTTAAAATCACTCTTATTGATGATGATGATGGTCCAGGTGGACAAAGGTGCGTACTCGCAGCTCTTTATTTTTAGTTACATTTTTTCTGTGCACTCTTATTTTGTATGTGTTTTGATCATGGCTTCTTCGTGATGGTAGGAGAGAGAGGGAATTTAGGGTTGTCATAAAATTTGCAGCACGTGCTGACCTACACCATTTAGGTCTCTTTTTGCAAGGGAGGCAAGCTGATGCACCTCAAGAGGCGCTTCAGGTTTTGGACATTGTTCTGCGCGAATTGCCTACTTCTAGGTAAACAATTTCTTCCGCTTGTTGATGACATGATGACACATTGTTGTTTTATATGTTTGATAGCTAATTTTTTCCTCTTTGGTTTTGGACATTGTTCTGCGCGAATTGCCTACTTCTAGGTAAACAATTTCTTCCGCTTGTTGATGACATGATGACACATTGTTGTTTTATATGTTTGATAGCTAATTTTTTTCCTCTTTGGTTGTAGGTACTGTCCCGTGGGACGTTCATTTTATGCCCCTGGTTTGGGTAGAAGACAGTCACTTGGTGAGGGTTTGGAAAGTTGGCGTGGGTTTTATCAGAGTATTCGTCCAACTCAGATGGGGCTGTCTCTGAATATTGGTACTTAATTTTGTCCTATCACAACATGCATCATTTCTGTGAATAACAGATTATCTACTTTCATCAATTTGATGGTAGTAATAGTGATGTGTTACACTGCATAGTTATTCGCTGATTGGTGTTTTGTTTACATGCTGTCTAGATATGTCCTCTACTGCTTTTATTGAGCCATTGCCAGTTATTGAGTTCGTAACACAGCTACTGAATCGGGATGTTACACATAGGCCACTTTCTGATTCTGATCGTGTAAAGGTTAGGTTTCCCTCATTATTTCTGTTTTGGTGATTTAATTGTCTCTCTTGAGTGTTTGTTTCAAAGTGTGACAATTATTGGGGTGTTGGTGCTTTTAATCTGTTTCGTGTTTCCTTGTCCATTTATGTTTGTGAAAATTAACTTACATGTGTAAAAACTCCTTGACTGGGGTTAATGTTTGTGTAGTTATTTTTGAGGTAACCTTTCATTCTTATATATTCACTTAAAACTATATGTTTTATAGATCTGATGCTGTAGATGGAGTGTGTATCACGATTGATGTACAGCTTTATTTGCCATCATTTTTATATTAGATATCATAGTAACCTTTTAATTGTGAACAGATAAAAAAGGCTCTTCGTGGAGTCAAGGTTGAGGTCACACACCGAGGAAATATGCGCAGAAAGTACCGTATTTCTGGTTTAACGTCGCAGGCAACAAGGGAACTGACGTGAGTACTTCTTAACTTTTATATTTGTAGATTTCTTATGCTTTCCTATGCTGGTATATTTCTTAACTTCATATTTGTATTAAGAGCACATTGAGGTGTGTGAAACTTGTTTCCCTGATATTGTATTTTGTCCGTTCAGTTTCCCTGTTGATGAAAGAGGAACTATGAAATCTGTTGTTGAGTACTTCTATGAAACTTACGGGTTTGTCATTCAACATACACAATGGCCTTGCCTTCAAGTTGGAAATCAGCAGCGGCCGAACTATTTGCCCATGGAGGTGAATTGTTTCTATAATTTCTAGCTTGTAAATACTAATAAGGATATGGATGCTAATGAGCAGTAACTGGATTCAGGTTTGTAAAATTGTCGAAGGTCAAAGGTATTCCAAGAGATTGAACGAGAGACAGATAACTGCTTTGCTTACGGTCACCTGTCAGCGCCCTCATGACAGGGAGCAAGATATTATCCGGGTGTGTTATCTTTTGATTATTCTATTTATCATGACATTTTTTTTGTTGCAGTTGATGCAATGAGCCCTTTGCTTACTGCTTTGTTATTTGATAATATTGTCATCTTGCTGTCCTTAACTTTATCTTCTGTGTCATAATTTAAATGCTCACATCATTTGAAGTTTTATGGTAGAAGGCATCTTTTATCCAGAAATACAATTGATGGTGATATGTTAATTCCCAGTTTAATATTTTTGTGCATGTTACAGACGGTTCGTCATAATGCTTACCATGAAGATCCTTATGCCAAGGAGTTTGGAATCAAAATTAGTGAGAATCTGGCTCAGGTTGAAGCTCGTATTCTTCCTGCACCCTGGGTAAGATAAGTAATTGCGTTCAGTCCCAAAAGGTACTTTGATAGTATATCTGTATTGATTTTTATTTTGCGTAGCTGAAATATCATGATACTGGACGGGAGAAGGATTGCTTGCCCCAAGTTGGTCAGTGGAACATGAAGGATAAGGTAATATTCTGGCACCCATCTAAACCCTTATTTACTTTGACTTAAGTGTGTGGTTAATGTGATCTACCCTTCGATCCAAAGAAAGTCCTCCTATTATTTATGCATTAATGTTTCTTTAATGCCTTTATTTATTGTCTTCAGTCACACATGTGAAATAATATATCTCTGGATATTTGTATGATTGACTGTTTTTAACTGTTTACCCACTTTACTATGTGATTATTCATGTAGTAGTTCTCATGTTTACGTGGTTAATAAATACTTAGTTGGACACATAGTTGTTTCTTTAGACAAATGAATGTCCCATGTCTTGCTGAATTATTACAGCCCATTTGGATTACTATGATATTTTGCAGAAAATGGTCAATGGAGGAAAAGTAAACAATTGGATTTGCATTAATTTTTCAAGAAATGTTCAAGACAGTGTGGCCCGGTCCTTCTGTAATGAACTTGCTCAAATGTGTTACATTTCTGGCATGGTATGGAAAATTTCTTTATTATTACGGTTTCCACTGGCTTTAATTGCATTGTTAGTTTTCTATATTTGGATTTCTCTGATGCTGAAGTGTTTTTTTTTATAGGCGTTTAATCCAGAACCCGTACTTCCACCACTCGGAGCTCGACCCGATCAGGCAGAGAAGGCCTTAAAAACTAGGTACCATGATGCAATGACCAAACTGCGGCCCCAGAGCAAGGAGCTTGACCTGCTTGTCGTTATTTTACCAGATAATAATGGCAATCTTTATGGTATGCGTTTGAAATCATTTGGCTCCATTATCTCTTTCTGTTTTTCATTTCTCTCTATAATATCGTCCCAATTTTGTGTTGTCCTGAAGTTCTAGATTCTTGTATGTACTGATATCCATCCAGGTGACTTGAAACGAATTTGCGAGACGGATCTTGGCCTGGTATCCCAGTGCTGTTTGACGAAACACGTTTTCAAAATGAGTAAACAGTACTTGGCAAATGTTGCTTTGAAGATAAATGTGAAGGTTGGTGGAAGGAACACAGTACTTATTGATGCACTGTCAAGACGTATTCCTTTAGTCAGTGACCGTCCTACTATAATTTTTGGCGCTGATGTTACCCATCCTCATCCAGGGGAGGATTCAAGCCCATCTATAGCAGCTGTATGTTGTCGATGATATCTATGGTTTTAGCTAGTGTGTACGTATTTGTCTTGAATTCACGTGGAGAGTCACAGTTTAATTGTTCACATGTCGTTTATGACACAGGTTGTGGCCTCACAAGACTGGCCAGAAATTACCAAGTACGCTGGCTTGGTCTGTGCTCAAGCTCATCGCCAGGAGCTCATCCAAGACCTGTTCAAAACATGGCAGGATCCTCAGAGGGGTACTGTAACTGGTGGAATGATAAAGTCTCTCTCTCCCTCTCTCAATTATATTAATTCTCTACTTACTGGGGATTCTTAGGAATTGCAGAACTGAGTTAAATTTGTATGTTAATGTAGGGAACTGCTGATTTCATTCCGTAGAGCAACAGGACAGAAGCCACAGCGCATCATATTTTACAGGCATTTAATGCTCCTTTGCCATTGTTTGTGTCCTATGTACTTCTCCTATTTCTAATGGTTTGTGTATATACACGTTTGTGTTTTCAGGGACGGTGTCAGTGAAGGGCAGTTCTACCAAGTTCTACTATACGAGCTTGATGCAATTCGTAAGGTAAACTTGCATTTTTGGGATTGTTCTTTGTTAGTAATATTATTAACCTCTTTTTGCTTCTTGTCATTGTTTTCTTCTTCAGGCTTGTGCTTCCTTGGAGCCAAACTATCAGCCACCTGTGACTTTTGTTGTGGTTCAAAAACGGCACCACACCAGGTTGTTTGCCAACAATCATAATGACCGTAATGCAGTTGACAGGAGTGGAAATATCTTACCTGGTAATTAATTTTACTGAATATGAAATATTTGGATGATGTAGTTCAGTTTTCATGCTTGTTATACAGAACTTTTACCCAATTGTTTCTGCAGGTACGGTTGTGGACTCCAAAATCTGTCATCCAACAGAGTTTGACTTCTACCTCTGCAGCCATGCTGGAATTCAGGCAATGAATTTTCCTTGTGTTTTCGGTGGGGTGTGTGTTTGTGAAGCAGCATGTTTATAAATCTGTATACACCATGTTTTGACAGGGTACAAGCCGTCCGGCTCATTACCATGTGCTGTGGGATGAAAACAAGTTTACAGCTGATGAACTGCAGTCACTCACAAACAATCTTTGCTATACGTAAGTTGGCTGCTTTAGCAGTTTCAGTCGTTGAAATTTTTATTTATTTATATTTTCGAATCCTTAAACTCTAGTGCTGAAGAGTTGATCTTTTGAACTCTTGCAGGTATGCAAGATGCACTCGTTCGGTTTCCATTGGTAGACTCTCTGATGCTTTCTCATTATTTTCTTGTTTGTACTTAAAATAGGCAGTGTTGTGATTTTCGCTTTAAAATTGCAGTTCCTCCGGCGTACTATGCCCATCTTGCTGCATTCCGAGCCCGGTTTTACATGGAACCAGAGACATCAGACAGCGGATCAATGACAAGTGGTGCTCCTGGACGTGGGGGCATGGGTGGCGGTATGGGTCCGCGGAGCACAAGAGCACCAGGTGCAAATGCTGCAGTGAGGCCCTTGCCTGCCCTCAAGGAGAATGTCAAAAGGGTTATGTTCTACTGTTAGAGAGAGATGGAGAGAGAGAGAGAGAGAGAGAGAGAGAGAGGCTGCCAAGAGATGTCGCCTTAAGAATGTAGGAAGATTATGCATTGTAATGTCGTCGTTTTGGAGTCTCTGTCGATAGCCTTTGCTGCACCTGTGTTTTAGATGGAATTCGGACAACTAGAACTCGTTGCTGCTTTCGTTTAATTTATTAAGTGTCGTGTCTTGTACAACTTTCAGCTTCAATTCTGTTGTTGGAATGCATTCTTGCTCTTTGTTTTAATTTATCTTAAAGAAATTAACATAAAAGAAGAATGCTACGGTTTTTTAATTTCCAAGGGATTTTGGGATTAGACATTTACGAAAAGTATCTTTCTATGTCTATTATTTTCGTGAGACTTGGAATGGATAAGTTTTATTCGTGAGAAATCCATTACCCCTCGAGTTTTTCATTTCTCCCTTCAAGCTTCTTAGAAATATTTTATTCATTCTATTCCAATATTCTCTACCAAATGAGGCTTCTCTCGCATACAAATTTTTGTTATCCACGTTAATTTGAGGTACAAATTAGTACGTTGTGCAGACGACAAGGTTGATACGTCAAAGATATAGGTATAATGTTAATAATTAGTTTTGTACTAGTAAGAGTATATTGGTGGTGTTACTGATTTATTTATTATTTTATACGAAGAACAAGGTTGATATAGCATTAATGAAAAATTCACGTAATATGAATGAATGTGTTGGTAACACTTTGTGACAATGCGTCATGGTTGTGGTGGCGATAAACGTGTGGACAATTTGAGATAAAACACGTCGTAAACTTGAGATTGGAACAAGTAAAGGATAAAAACGCACGTTTACGAAGACCAAGTACGAATTGCTTGAGATTCTTTCCCTCCACTTTCAAAACAAATATACCACAACGAACGCCAAATCTGGTTGATTTGCTTCAACCCATTTTGTAATATTCCTTTCTTGCTTTCATCTTTCCTTTCCCACATAAAGGCGTTAAAGAATAAAGGTTGTTCTTTCTCCTCCCATAGCAATTTCAGCCATACGTAACCTAACCACTCTCCTCTTCCTGCATTTTAAAGTTCCATATAAATTCACCAATAAACGAAACCAACGTTCATAAAACTAAACCAACTTCGAAGATCGCTTGTGCCCAATTGTGCCAATTAGTTGACTGAAATGGCTTCCACCTCCTCAGCTTTGAAGCAATCTGATACGATTGCAGAAACCATGCCAAATGCACTCAGGGAGAACCACTTTCATATAAAAAAATGTTTTGCCAGGTTCTTTGATTTTTTTTTTCGTACAATATTTATTTATTTATTCGTTCATTATAAAATGTTTGTGAAATTCGAATATTGATGTTCTTGTTTAATTAATTATTAATTAAAAAATTTAAACATGCGTGCAAAAAGTTTTGTTGGAACGGGGAAAAGGCTAATAAAGCCCCAGCATATAATGGAGGAGCTGGAAAAATCGATAGAAGACAGGCATGAAAGAAGCAAGGTCTTGGAGGGTTTCCTTGGTTACATCCTCAGTGTCACTCAGGAGGCAGCTGTTGTTCCACCGTATGTCGCTTTTGCGGTGAGACCGAATCCCGGTTTCTCAGAATTTGTTAAGGTGAATGCAGATGATCTAGCAGTGGATGGTATTTCTGCTACCCAATACTTGAAGTTCAAGGAAATCATCTTTGACGAAAGCTGGTACGTATTACACGCATGCGTATGTAGCTACGTGTATATATAATATATATGCATAACTACTGTCAAATTAATTTGAGCGATGCATGCATGCAACAGGGCGAACGATGAAAATGCTTTGGAAATAGATTTTGGAGCCATCGATTTCTCTACTCCTCGAATGACGCTTCCTTCTTCCATCGGAAATGGACTCAACTTCGTCTTAAAGTTAATCTCATCAAGGCTCAGTACTCATGCCAGCTGCTCCGATTATGCTAAACCCCTCCTTGACTACTTATTACCACTTAATTATCACGGAGAGGTAGAAATCATATATGTTACTTTTGTTTGAGATTAACTGATTAATTACTTGATCTTTTGCGGCCTCTCTATTAATTTGTTCTAATTAAAGTACAATGTATACATATGCAGAATCTTATGATCAATGAAAGTCTGGATACCGTTGAAAAACTTCAAACCGCATTGATCCGAGCAGAAGTCTTTGTCTCCACACTTCCGAAAACCACACCATTTCCGAATTTTGAGCAAAGGTTATCTCTCATGCACCTTAACTAAAGAATGCATGTGTTATATATATATATGCTGCAGATCTTGATTGTTTATAGACGGACAAATGTATATAATCTTGATCAGGTTTAAAGTGTTGGGTTTTGAGAAAGGATGGGGAGATACAGCAGAAAGAGTTGGGGAGACAATGAGGCTGCTGTCAGAAGTACTCCAAGCGCCAGACGCGGTGAAGTTGGAGTCGTTGTTTAGCAGACTTCCTAACACATTCAACATTGTTATCTTCTCTCCTCACGGCTACTTTGGCCAGTCGGATGTCCTTGGATTGCCCGACACGGGTGGCCAGGTGGTTTATATTCTTGATCAAGTGAGAGCTTTGGAGGAAGAGTTGCTCCTCAGAATAAAACAACAAGGCCTTGCTGTGAAACCTCAGATTCTTGTGGTGAGCTGGACTGACTATGCATAAACAAAAGAATAGTGAATAATGTTTACATATTGCATTTCTAATTTGTACTTTTTACCTACAATGTATGTACGTACCTGTCATGTACACAGGTGACACGACTTATACCAGACGCTCGAGGAACAAAATGCAACCAGGAGTTGGAAGCTATCATCGACACTAAGCACTCCTGCATCCTTAGGGTTCCATTCAGGACAGACAAAGGCGTTCTCCGCCAATGGGTTTCTCGTTTCGATATCTACCCTTATCTCGAGACATTTGCACAGGTTCATCTTCTCACTCTAGCTGTCATATGTACGACCAATTTATTCTACTGATCTCATTCCTCCAGTACTAGTCATGAGTTTTTGGAAAGAACAAGTACGGTTGACGTAATTATTCTGTTCTCATCGTTGTTTATTAGGATGCAACTGCAAAGATCTTACGACACATGGAATGCAAACCGGACCTCATAATTGGGAACTACAGTGATGGAAACCTGGTGGCCTCTCTGATTGCTTCTAAACTTGGAGTCACTCAGGTCTAAGTCTACACGTAACCACCTCCTTCGATATATAATTGTTGGTTAAAAACTTGAATCTCAACTTAATTAACCTGTTCCAAGTAATTAACCCTCCGTAGGGAACGATTGCGCATGCGCTAGAAAAGACCAAGTACGAAGATTCTGATGCCAAATGGAAGGAATTTGATCCAAAATACCACTTCTCTTGTCAGTTCACAGCTGACATAATCTCTATGAATTGTGCCGATTTTGTCATAACAAGCACATTTCAAGAAATTGCCGGAGGGTTAGTAGTCTTTTATGCCAAAACCATAATTACTATACAAGGTTGACACGATCGTCTCCTTAATCGATCAATGTGTTCTTTTCATGTTGCAGCAAGGACCGACCTGGACAGTACGAAAGCCATACAGCATTTACAATGCCAGGACTTTATCGAGTCGTGTCAGGCATTGATGTGTTTGATCCAAAGTTCAACATTGCTGCCCCTGGTGCTGACCAATCCGTCTACTTTCCCTACTCCGAGAAACAAAAACGATTTTCCAAGTTTCAACCTGCCATCGAAGAACTACTCTATACGAAAGAGGAAAACGATGAGCACATGTAATTAATTCTTACACATCTGTCAATTCTTGCACATTTGTTGTGGCAATTTCTTAATGAAAACTCTTGAAAAATAAAACATGCTTGGAACAGAGGATTTTTGGCAGACCAGAAGAAACCGATCATATTCTCAATGGCAAGGCTGGACACAGTGAAGAACCTCACAGGACTCGTTGAGTGGTTTGGAAAGAACAAGAGGCTGAGGAATTTGGTCAATCTTGTAATCGTTGGGGGATTCTTCGATCCATCTAAATCCAAAGACAGAGAAGAAATTGCTGAAATCAAGAAATTGCATGCCTTGGTGCAAGAATATCAGCTTAGCGGTCAGTTCAGATGGATAGCGGCTCAGACTGACAGATACCGAAATGGGGAGCTGTACCGGTGCATTGCAGACACAAAGGGAGCTTTCGTG
The DNA here is from genome assembly GCA_015708375.1 of Cydonia oblonga. Taxonomy (NCBI): domain Eukaryota; kingdom Viridiplantae; phylum Streptophyta; class Magnoliopsida; order Rosales; family Rosaceae; genus Cydonia; species Cydonia oblonga. The sequence continues at coordinate 1,841 of JADOBS010303822.1, read as the reverse complement.
CAGCCTGCGCTGTACGAAGCTTTCGGTCTCACGGTCATTGAGGCCATGAACTGTGGGTTGCCTACATTTGCGACCAACCAAGGAGGCCCTGCAGAAATCATTGTGGATGGCGTCTCAGGTCTCCATATTGATCCCAACAATGGTGATGAATCCAGCAACAAGATTGCTGACTTCTTTGAGAAATGCAAGACGGATGGCGAATACTGGAAGAAGATGTCAGCTGCCGGTCTGCAGCGTATAAACGAATGGTATGACTGCAGGCCTATTTGAGACTGTTTTTGGAATAACTAAAGTGTTTTACAATAACGAAAAGCGTTTCTAACCACGTTTTAAACCTGAAGAACACTTAAACGCACTTGTAGCAAAAGGGTTCGCTATTGTGCATGATCTTATTGATTTTTGGTTTTCTTGCAGCTATACATGGAAGATATATGCAAACAAAGTGTTGAACATGGGATCAACTTATGGATTTTGGAGGCAGTTGAGAGATCCGCAGAAGTTAGCCAAGGAAACCTACATTCATATGTTTTACAATCTCCTCTTCAGGAAATTGGTACGTCTCGTGATTCTGACCCTGCCATAATCACTCTTAAACAGGCCGTAAAATACACGTTGTATGTTAATGCAGGCAAAGAATGTAGCTGTCCCAAGTGATGGATACGAACCGGCGCCAAAGGCCGTAACTGCAGTTGTCGACCAACCAACGCCGGCAGTATCCAAACCTCCACTAACCTTAGCAATCCCTCAGCTGACAGCAAGGTATATAATTAGTACGTAACGTAGGGAACTTGCTTAATTAAATTCTGATTTTTTTTAATGCTAATTAGATGGATTAATTCATTTGGCAGGAAGAGGGATGAAGGTGGGGAGCTTAGCCAACCTCGAAGCCGCAGCAGAGCACGATGCCTATGGAATTGCAGCTGCGTCATCCTTGGTTTTCTCATCATTCTTTATTACAAGATTAGGAATATGTACAATTAAGTGTTAAGTGTATAAATAAATTAAAATTAAAGCGAGATCAACTCACAATGATCATGTAAATTCTAAATTCTCTCCAACTTCCAATAAAACAATAAAGATCAGTTACAGTATTCAGTATCCTGTATTCTTCTCCTCCCGTCTTCTTCCGCAAACTGTACTGCAGTTTCAAGTTTCTACCAACGCAATTTAAACCAATTTATATAATTTGAACAAATATAAGTTTCCAACAATAATTTAAATGTCTGCTTTCGTGTATGGGGGGGTTGTAGGCAAGGAAGAAGAGGATCTGTGACAATCACAAAATTCAGTTCACTACAGCAACTGCAGTTGCAGTGACTGAGGCTGCGGATTTGGTGGCGGTGAGAGGTGGGGATGAACGACTGGGGAAGGGAGCGGAAGGTGGCCTGGCGTTTTCAGGGTTTAGGTGGATTAATTTTTAGATTAAATTTGCAAATATGACATGTCATTAATAAAAAAAAATAAACACGTTTGTTAACAATTTAATAATAATTCAATCACCAGTTATCACATATACAAGTTATAAAATATGATTTAAGTAAATGATATTCCTAACATTACCCGTTTTATAGTTCAAACGCATTTTAAAATTTAGCAATTGTTATTGATGGATTAATTTTGTATTATATTTTTAACAGAAAGTTAACTAAAGTGGCTAAGATGCAAACATTGTCAACCATAGTGACTAAATTGGCTAAGTTAAAATCAAACTTACTGAAATAAATTTGGCAATCACACAGTAATTAAAAATAAAATCCTATTATATTTATATTATATATATATATATATATATATATATATATATATATTACAGTAATTGATTTGATAGCGATTTTGATAAG
>JADOBS010303821.1:0-26916 GCA_015708375.1 Cydonia oblonga | reverse complement strand
TGTAATATGCCCTTAAACCTGAAAACATATGAAACTAGCTTAAAAGACTACTTTAAACTAAGAAAACATAACGAAAATGCATAAGAACTAGTTAACTAAGGTGCATAAATATGCTCCTATCATCAATGACGGTGACAAATCGGTCACCGAAATACTCACACAGGCACAAGATGACCTTGTTCGTTGCCAAAGAGCATTGGCCTCTGTTGAATTTCCGCTTCCTATGCCAGTATCGACGACAAACTTTTGGGTCGTGCTATATAGGGATGTTGCATTCCTTGTTACTTCCCAGTTATTCAATATCTAGACAAACATATGGGACTAATGTATTAAAATTTGAAAATACACGCGCACCAAATAAATGTATCTGTGATTACAATAAATAAAAAGAGTGGAAATTTGAAGAAATGAAAGAAAAAAATTGATATGACTAACGAATATCGACCGTTTACCTTCATTGTGTGTTCCTCTTTAGTTTGGATTTCTTATCATGCATTCACTTTACTATGCATTGGCTTTAACGAAGATGAAATTATGGTATATGTATTTTCATTAAAATTTGACATCCCCGTATCAGTCCAATTACAGATTCTAACTTATTTCATTCACCATTTGATTCATGCAACTTGTGTTTCTTTATTCAATGGGTGGGGAGATTTGAACTTGAAACCTTTTTAAGCATTTCGAAGGGAACAACTAATGCGCATCCAATTTTTTCTTCTATGCACCCATGTCTGTCTTATAGCCCACTTTGTTTTATGACCTTTCCTTGGACAATCCAAAATAATTCAATAGTCTTCTAAGACTGCCAACTTTGACTAATCACAATCTTTTCAAGAATGCAAAATCCTCGATCACGGTCAGCATATCATTACAAAGAGCTTGCTCGAGTCGCTTTTGAGTTCGCAGCAACTAATACAAAAGATAGGCACAGCTTTATAAACATTTAATCAAGAGGGATTCGAGGGAGCCTATTGAACATTATCAGTTTTGGTACCGCGCGGTGGTGGTTTTATTCTAGTGGCATACATGAGGACAAGGATAGGCCTAGGCCTCTCCATCATTTTCTTTATTTTGTATGCTTTAGCTTGTGTTTGTTATTCTTTAATTTCTGTTTGTGTGCTTTTCATTGAGCACGATGTAGTTAAATCACCATTTTGCATGCATAGTGCTGTTTAAAAAGTTTATATTGAAAAAAAACAGAATTTTTTAGCAATGATCTATATTGCGTGTTCAACTTCGATGTAGTAACCGTTTCTTTTTAGCAGAATTTTTTAACAAGTCCAGTGCTTATGGTATTATTGTCTCAGTGTTAAATTATTATTTGCGTGACTCCGTTGCTCACCTTTGATTCAAATTTCCATTCCTACACAAAAGTTAACCCTCAAATCTTCTCTCATGGATCGTATTATTTTTAATCTAATTTTTGTCACATGGCTTGGAGGATCCTCCTAACCTTGATTTTTGGCTCCACCACTGCTTTATTAAATAGCTAAATTTGAAGACAAACTATGAGCATCCTGTGACGGCCAAATTTAAAGTCAAAATTGCGGGGGACGATGCGAGTAATGGTCAAACTGCATTGAGCTCTAGAGAGGTTAAATTACAAGATATATGTACCAAAAACCACAATGTCCAATTGTATCGTTAGGATTGGAATTCTAGAAACCATGAACTCCAGCTTTTGTTGTGTTTTAGTTCAAACAAAAATCACTAGAAGAAGGGGTTAAAGCAAGTAATTTCCATCCAATGGTTTATTACGTAACAGAAAAACAAAAACAAAAGGTACCGAATACTGGGCTCCTAAATTTAGACCTACACCCTTCTTGGGTTGCTTATATATATCGTACTCCCTTAATTCATTTCTTAACCCAAGCAAATAATTGGTAATCACGTTAGCTTCAATTTAAAAACATACATCTTGAGCAATGGCCCCCTCAATCAGTTATGCAATGTTCATTGCTTCCTTGCTCTTATGTCTCTCGTCGTCTCCAGCACCATTTGCAAATGCAAGAGCGTCTCAATTAGTTAGGAGTGTTTGCAAGCAAACCCAAGAACAATTCGGCTACAACTATAGGCAGTGCGTAAAATCACTTTGGAAAGATATTCCAATTAGATCGGCAACTAATCTCAAAGATCTTGACGTAGCCGTTCTTAAATTAGCAGCAGCAAATGCAGCACAAACAAAAGCTACGTTTGAAAAAGCTTTCAACGCCACCGACAAGAATGCCAATGGCACGACAATTATAAAGCAGTGTGTAGATTCATATGATTTTGCGTTAGGAGCGTTCGTTTTCGCAGTGCGAGGGGTCAATGATGGTGATAAATCGGTCACCGAAATCCTCACACAGGCCCAAGGTGACCTTGTTCGTTGCCAAAGAGCATTGGCCTCTGTTGAAGTTCCGCTTCCTATGCCAGTATCGATAACGAACTTTTGGGTCATGTTTTATAGGGATGTTGCATTCCTTGTTACTTCCCAGTTATTTAATATCTAGAAAAAGATACGAGAATAATGTATTAAAATTTGAAAATACACACGTACCAAAGAAATGTATCTATTATTACCATAAATAAAAAGGATAGAAATTTGAAGAAATGAAAAACATTTGATATGGATAACGAATATTGACCGTTTACTATCATTGTTGTGTTCCTCTTTAATTTGAATTTCTTATCATGCATTTACTTTACTATGCATTGGCTTTAACGAAGATGAAATTATGGTATATGTATTTTAATTAAAATTTGACATCACCATATCAGTGCAAATACAGGCTCTAACTTATTTCATTCACCATTTGATTCATGCAACTTGTGTTTCTTTATTCAATGGGTGGGGAGATTTGAACTTTAAACCTTTTTAAGCATTTGGAAGAGAACAACTAATGCGCATCCAAAATTTTCTTCTTTGCACCCATGTATGTCTTATAGCCCACTTTGTTTTATGACCTTTCCTAACAATCCAAAATAATTCAATAATCTTCTAAGACAGCCTCCTTTGACTAATGACATTCTTTTCAAGAATGCAAAGTCCTCGATCATGGTCAGCATATGATTACGAAGAGCTTGCTCAAGTCGCTCTTGAGTGAGCAGCAACGAATACAAAGATAGGCATAGTTTTATAAACATTTAATCAAGAGGGATTCGAGGGAGCCTCTTTAACATTATTAGTTTTGGTACCGCAGGTTGGTTGGTTTATTCTAGTGGCAGACATGAGGACACGGATAGGCCTGGGCCTCTCTATCATTTTTCTTTATTTTGTATGCTTTGGCTTGTGTTGGTTATTCTTTAATTTCTGCTATTGAGCACGATGTCCATTTTACATGCATAGTGTTGTTTAAAAGTTTATATTGAAAAAAAAAAATCACATTGGCATTTTTGAACCATGATCCATAATTCTTATTCAACTTCGATGTAGTAATCGTTTCTTTCTAGCAAAACTTATGAACAAGTTCGATGCTTATGGTATTATTATCTTAATTATGATATGTGGTGGTGGAGTATATCATCTGTTAAAGTTGGCTCTTTTAAGCCCATATAATGGTGCAGGCTGAGAGGAAAGCCACGAAAAACCCAAGGAGATTGGGAAGGCCTAGGCCCAAGGGCCTTGAAGAGGATACCCTTGAGCATTATAGCCTACTGCTTATGAGCTTAGCCCAACTAGCATATGTAAAGAGCCTTATGATTCCATAGACGGTCAATAGGCTACATGGCAACTCCCTGTTAGCGGTAGAGACCTAAGATGGGATGTAAAGGTGGTCAGAAAGATGCTTAGATGGACAGGGTTAGATAACTAAGACCGAGTGTCACTCGGCTCGCACCACTCTGACAGAACCTGCCATTTCGACTAAACACATGTCACTCCACCACCAAATGTTTGGTTGGTAAGTGGAAATGTGTAAATATGTTAATCTACATAGGTGGCGTATTAAATACCAAGTTGGGAGAACCCAAGGTTGGGGGGAGTTCATTGATGGCTTATACAAAGGGGTGGGAACCTCCTGTATTGGGGTCGGACGAATAAAAAGATAGAGTTTATGTATTAGCCGAACACTCTTTTTAGTCTTGAAATCAATATAATCCGAGAACATAGTGGATGTAGCCCAATTTTGAGGGAGACCCACTTAAATCTTTGAGTCCATTTCATTTCAGTTAGATCTGGCATTCGTGTCGTTTTCATGAATACTCAATATCTTAACGGATCATGTCGTGTAACATCCGTTAAAGTAAACGGGTAATATGACCCGACCCGCAATCGACCTGTTAATATTATCAAGTAATATGACTCAACATGTTACTCGTTAAAGAAAATATATTTTAAATCAATAAATAATGAAAATGAAAAACATAATTTGACCCAAGAAAAATGGAAAGTATAATACTAAATTAGTTTATGCACACCTCATTGTCACATAAATATTACTTCATAACATAAAAAATAAATAATAATAATAATAATAATAATAATAATAATAATAATAGTAATAATAAAACATTTGTATTTTAAGAATTATATACTCCAAAATAAGAGCCTAATGAAAAAAACATCATTACTACAAAATACCAAATGTTTAAGGATATGCGACATGAAGGGAGTTGTGTATCAAGGTTGTGGAACCTTGCACATTTTTTAAAACCCTTCAATTTTCACCAATCCCCAAGGGAAATAATATTGGAATTTTGGCTTGGGATATTGTCTTCAAGAGTTATATTGACGATATTTTAATTAGGCTTTAATGTGTTTTCTAATTTTTTTTTTATTTCACTCTTTGCCTATAGTATACTATAAAAATTAAATAATTAATTAAACAACTTTTTTTTTAAATTTATATAAATAGATAATAATACATATTTAATATACAATATATACATTATATTATACATATACTAAAACTCAACACAAATCACTGTTCATTAACAGTAAACAAGTGAAAAAGCCCTCCAATTCCTTTATTATTTGCCCTTTTTTCTTTTTTAACAGTAAAAAGATGACTTTGCCCTTCTTCTCCACATGTCGATCAATTTTCTGCTTCTGTCATTTTTCAATGGCTTAAATGCCCTCCGTTTCTTCTCCATTACGCGTTTATCCACATGTCGCTCATCGCACTGCATCGACTGCTTCTTGACTTTTCCTTCCATTTCCACTTTTTTCCCTCACAATTCCCTGCTTATGTCACTTCTCGAACCTCAATTTCTTTCGCTCTCAAACGCCGCCTTCTCTTCCTCTCCGACCTTGCGATCTTTGTCTCACAAATTACCAGCCTCACTTTCTTGCTGAAAAACCACCCAATCTGTAGAAGTTTCTTCGATTCTTCAATTGGATTCGGAGAAATTTTGTACCCAGAAAAGCTAGAGTTTCCTGGTGAGTTTAGCAGCTTTCTCAATACAGATGTTTCAATTTCTTTTCTGTGATTTTGGATTTGCATATGGGTTTTCTATTCAATTTTTTTTTTTTGTGAGTTTGGGGGTTTTGTTTGTACCCTCGGATCCAGCATGTGGGTGTTTAATTCAATTGCATATGGATGTTTAAATCGGTTTTATTTTCGGTTTCAGGGGACCCTAGATTTTCCTTTTTTGGGGGCTTTTGTAACTCAAGGTGAGCAATTTCAGCTTCTCTCTTTGGGGCTATTGTGGAACCAAATTTTTAATTTTTATGATTGTGAAAGTTGAATACAACATTTTGTTTAGTTTCCATTTACTGCATTAATGCATAACTTTGTTTTACTCTCCTCCTTAAATTCGTATATGGAAATAAGAAGTTTAAGAATCTTTGTTCTTGCTAATAGGTTTAATAATAGTGGCTTTGAGATACAATACTATTATAGGCTGTCCTCCAGATTCCGAACTACATGTTTCCATGACGGTTTCAAAAATGTCCTTGAGACGATCAGATGCTATACTGAGCAGCCACCATCATAATAATTAATAAGGTTAAGTTTGAGGTTTTTCCTTGACTTATTTTTCTATTGGAATATGAAACCATATGTTTTTCCTGCATGTTGGTGCATGTAAATAACATAATGTTTCATAATCTTTTATTTAGGGTTTTATAAATATGATAAAAGTGGATATAATTTTGACAATAACCTAACACGGCTATTTTGAAGGTAAGAGCGAGCGTCGTTCTCTTGGTCACTAGATGCCTCGAGAATTTATAGTCACTCACCCAACTTGGGATTTGAGTAATCATGAATAAATTAATTTCGTGTTACCATGTGCTATGCTAGTGAGAGGACTTTGGGATGGGAGGGAGGACTAGAGAGAGACGTTTGGATTTGAGAAAGGCAATTGGTATTGAAAATTGAGATACCATACAATGTATACCATGGCATGGTCGATTCCAGCTTTTTCTCTTCCTTGGTATGCATTATTTCTCCCTTCCCTTAAAAAAAAAAAATTCGTTTTTATTTTCTGCAATTTGTGTGTGAAAATTCTTGAATTTGTTGGTTTTCTGTGTTGGATTTCTCTTCAATTTTGATTTCCCATTTAGAAAAATGATCATTTCGTTTGCTTTTTCCTTTTTTCTTTGTTGGGGTTTTCAATTGCCATGTTTTAATTTAATTTAATTTATCTGAAATTTGTTTCCTATAAAAATTGAACCATTTCCTGTATTTATGGATAATTCTTTTATCCCCTTTCTTCTGTGTTTAATTTGCTTAGGAAAATTTGTTTTGGAACCGAAAGTGTATGTCTCTTAACGTGATTAAATTATGTTCACAAGGATTTTGGTCTCTAGATTTTTCATAGTGTAATTCTTATGGTGATAATTTCTGCCGTTGTCTTTGTCTTTGTACTTCTCCCAATTGTATGTAAATTCAATGAATTGTGAAATTTTTGGTGTAGTGTATTCAATGAATTGGCCAAACAGATTGATAATTAACAAAAGTAATAGTTGATTTCTCTTCAGAAAACTGTTGATGGCCAAAGAGAGGTCATAATGTGCCATTTTGTATGAACTATATGACACACGTTGACCCGGAATGTCCACTAGGACTCCGATTTGAGCTGTGCTGGCTGACACCTGGAAGGTGACGAAGCCATAAAGTATAGTGATATGGAAAATGTGAATAAATTTAAACCTAAAAATGCATAAAGACAAGAGTGCGCTGTGAACGGGAATGAACCAATTTCACACGCAACGTCAGAGCATAAGTAAAGTACAGTAGTATGGGTAAGGATCATTGTCACATCCCAGACCGGCCCCGTCGTAGCACGATATTGTCCGCTTTGGGCCCCGGCCACGCCCTCACCGTTTGTTTTTGGGAACTCACACAAGAACTTCCCAATGGGTCACCCATCCTGGGAATGCTCTCGCCTAAACTAGCTTAACTTCGGAGTTCCGATGGAACCTAAAGCCAGTGAGCTCCCAAAAGGCCTCGTGCTATATGGAGGTGGGCATGTACATATAAGGCACATCACCCCCTCTCCGTTGGTCGATGTGGAATGTTACATATCTGTGAATAGTGATAAATTGTAAGGTGATTGAGGTTTATTTTTTGGTAGAAACTGGAAATACATTCCAAAACACAGCAAAAGCTGAAGTACAACTTAAAAGCCTTACAAGGCTAACAGGATAAACACAACAAAAGGAGTAGCGAATACAAGTAGACGCCAATATAACAAACCAAGCGTCATTCCCTACTCCAATAAGCCACCTACAAAGGAGGATATGGCAATCCATCCTTGTTTAAGATTCTAACCAATGAAGATGGAGGTCTGTCAATCCTACATTTCTCACTCATCTCCGTACCCACATAGGTTGCGATGAAATTTGCCACTTCATTCGCTGATCTTGGCACCAAAGACCATTTACAAATCTAGAAAGATTTCCCAACATCTATAATGCGACTGACAATGGAAAAAATTTCCCAGCTACAATTTTCCTTTTCTGCATTAAGAGCCGAAATTACCTGCTTTGAGTCAAAGTCTACAATTATGCAAGGATAATTCCTTTGCTTTGCACTTAAACAACCTTGAAGCACCACCTTAGCCTCCGCTATCAAATCATTCAAAGCACATACTTTCTTCCTTTATATGCTCTTACATCTTCTTTGTGAGTCTCTAATCACAATTCCCACATAACCTTCATTACACCTGAGTTTCCAACTTGCATCAACATTCACTTTTATCATTTGCGAAAGGGGAGGAGACCAGGGGATCATTCTCCTCTAATTTTCCATACCCGGGGATTGCTGGATTCTTGTCAATTCCTTCGCCGTTCGAAAAATCAAACTGGCACAAGTGATAGCATGAATGGTTTGAGAATGAGATGGATTTTGATGATTAAAAACTGCTTTACATCAAGCTTTCCATATATGCCAACATGTGAAAGCCATTAAAGATATAGATCTCTTTCTATCCTTTTTTGTTGCATAGCTCTCTTTCATCATTTCCTTCAACCAATCCTTGATATTTATCACTGAACATCTATCAATCTGATAGCCAAGCGGACCCCTAAACCAAATCGGCTCCACCCATGGGCACATAAGGAGCATGTACTACATAGTCTCCTCATATTCATTACAAATTGGGAAAACCGGTGATGGAGCACATTTCTTCTTGAATAAATTTGCCTGCATTGCAATTACCCATTTCGCTACTCTCCAAATAAAATTCCAAATCCTATTTCACACCAACGGATCTGTCGTGCATGAAGAAGATAGCTGTTGCACCTGGCTCCTCATTTTCTTACTTCGAATCCATCTATAACCTGACTTCACAGAGTAATTTCCTTTCTTTTCCATTGGCCAAATCAATCTGTCATTAAATTTAGAATCTCTTACATTTGTTGCTTCAATTGCCAAACACTCCTCCTCCGAAATTAAATTCCGAATAGAGTTTAAGCACCAATTTCTAGTGTCCTCCTGAATAATTGAAGCCACATTCTCATTTTTATCAACACGCACTTTATCTACAGGACTCGGATGTCCTGTTATAGTCTCCGGCAACCATTTATCAACCCACAACTTGGTTTGATGTCCACTTAGAACCTGCCAATGGGCACCCTCCCTAAGTAACTCCCTACCTCCCAATAAGCTTGACCAAATCCAAGATGCTTGCCCTCCCTTTCTTGCCTTAAAAAAGGAAACATAAGGAAAATATCTCGCCTTTAGCACTTTAACCTATAGAGTATCAGGTTCATGAATAAGTTTCCAACATTGTTTTGCTAGTAAGGTAAGATTGAAATCCTTTAGATTTCTGAAACCCATTCCCCCCTCACCTTTAGTATAATCTCATTTCTTCCCAGCAAATCCAATGTATTCTTCTTTCCTTTTCCTTCTGTCCCCACCAAAATTTTGCAAGCGCTGCATCAATTTCTTTGCATAATTTATCAGGAAATTTGAAGACAAAACATAGGATAAGCCGAGATAGCTTGCGCCACCACTTTAATTAAGATTTCTCTGCCAGCCTGAAAGAGCCACCGCTGCTTCCATCCTTGAATCTTCCTCAAAATCCTATCTTTAACATACCCCAAACTTTCATTTTTTGAGTGTCCCCAAAGAGCCGGAACACCCAAATAGCGGCTAGGATCATCAACTTTAGGTAGGCATTCTCAAAATCCTACATAATTGCTCCCGGACTGTCTTTGGTGTATTAGCTCCAAAATAGACAATTGACTTTTGCAAATTAACTTCTTGCACAGACGCTTTACAATAAGCATCAAGAATCTTAACCACATTTTGACAGTTACTTCTTGTTACTTTCAGAAAAAATCAACGTATCATCTACAAATAATAAATGAGAGAGGCAAAGCCCATTAGCACAGAGCTTCACCCCCTTCAATATATCCCATATCAGAAGCCTTTCTCAGTAACACAGATAATACTTCACTCACAATAAGAAAAAGATATGGCGATAGGGGATCATCTTGCCTTAACCCTCAGGATGGTCTGAACCGCCTCCCAGGCTGCCCATTAATTAACACTGAAAACTCCACAGTTGTAACACAACTCATCACCAAATCCACCCATTTACTGTCAAAACTCATTTTCACCATTACTGCCATAAGGAAATCCCATTCTACCCGATCATAAGCTTTGTTCATGTCCAATTTGATTCCAAGCTCGTAACTCTTCTTCGCCTTCCTAAGCTTTAAGAAATGAAAAACTTCATGAGCTATAATAATATTATCTTGAATTTTCCTACCTTCCACAAAGGCATTTTGACTTGTAGAGATTATTTTCACAAGTAATGGCTTTAGTCTATTAGCCAAAAAATTTTAGAGAACTTTATAAGAAAAGTTACACAAACTGATTGGGCGGAAATGGCTTACCAACTCCGGATTCTGAGTTTTGGGAATTAACACAATACTTGTTGAGTTGAGCCTTCGCGGGCTTGTTCTTCCATTCATAAAATTAGCTGCCATCCCATTCACCTCCCACGAAATAATATCCCAAAACGAATGATAGAACACACCTTGAAACCCATCAGAGCCTGGAGCTTTCAAAGTGCCCATTTGAAAAACTGCATCTTTAATTTCCTCTTCTTCAATATTTTTGTTCAGAATCTCATTCATCTCCGGCATAACAATCGTGCTAACACAATCAAGAATATCTCCCCACTCACATTGTCTGCCAGTATAGAAAAGTTTCAGGAAGTGATCCTCTACCGTTCTTCTTATCTCTGTTTGATTATCAGCCCAATGTCCCTCACTATTACAAATCTTTGCAATTCTGTACATCTCCTCCTTTGTATAGCTAACTGATGAAAAAAAGTAGTGTTGCCGTCTCCCGCTTGCAACCACCTTATACGAGATCGTTGTTGCTAGAATAATTCCTTCTACTCTTCTAATTTATTGATTTTCTTTGCGATGGCCTTTATCTCCTCCACATTATTCTCCCACTTGATTTGCAAACTCCCAAGTTTCTCATTAAGCATATTAATCTCTCGTCTTCTAACCTTAAATCACTCCTTATTCCACTTCTTCAAATTGCTCCTACCTATCTTTAGCTTCCTCAGCCAAGTGTTCAACCAATCACCATCTATTTGATTACTCCAGCTTTTCTGAACCACTTCCTTACAACCTTCTTCTTTAGCCCAGAAAGCCTCAAAATGAAACATCTGTTGTCCCCTTGCCATTACCTGCTCCATGTTTACAATTAAAGGACAATGATCAAAACCTCTAATCGTGTCATGAACCACCATCATGTTAGGCCATTGAAGTTGCCACATGCCATTAACTAAACATTGATCAAGTCTCTATTGTATGAGTCTATTATTTCGTGTTGCTCTCCAAGTGAACCTTGGGCCACTAAAGCCCAGATCAATAAGCTTCATTATTTCGATGAATTCCTGCAAAAATTTGGATTTGATACATGATCCATCCTGTGCTCCAGCTTTCTCATGGCCCCACATTACCTCGTTCAAATCTCCCCAACAAAACCATGGCATGTTTGTAGGCTCCAACATCTCCATCGCATACTGCCAAAATCTTGATTTTTCTTCTTTATAAGGGGTTCTATACAACCATGTAGCTTGAAACCAATCACATTCTCCTACAATACGCACTCTTGTATGTATTATATTATTTGTGGAAAATAAAACATTCACCTCAATTGGATCGTTCCACCACAGACATAGTCATCCAGTTGTCCCAATTGGTGGGACATTAACACCTTGTCTGAAACCCATCTTCCTCCTAACACCTTCCATTCTATGGCTTTTCATTTTTGTTTCTGAAAGAAAAACCATAGAGGGTCTATATTTACGTATATACCCATGTGGGGCTCGAACTACCGTGTCCGACCCAAAACCCCGGCAGTTCCAAAGTATGTAGATCATGGTGACCTTGCGGCTGTTTCAGGCCAGCTGCCACTGCCTTCAATATTCATCCCAATATCACCCTGTTTGACATGAACCTCATGAAGATTCTCCGCTTCATTCATATTACATTCCCCTTCCAAGTAACCTTCTCGTATACTCAACCCTGTAGTTCTCGCTCTTCTACCCTTCCCTCGCATCTTTGCCGAGCTTCATTCGCCCTTTTTTTCTTCTTTGTAGGAGACTGGTAAGTATTGATCCCTCTACCCTCAGCTTTCCTTTTTAATCCCAATCCACCAAATACATTTTCAAGTGATCTTACTGTTTCCTGCACTCCTTGACTATTTTGCTCTCCCAGCACGTTATAAATTTCAGTTGAAGAATTTGGGCTATTAAAATTAATTATCGATGGTTGTTCTCCATAACTTGAAATTCTAGATGGTCCAGCTTCCATAGCTGATGATCCATTATCCCTCACCTCCTCAATTCGAACCCTTCTATCATGTGTTTGATGTCAAAGCCCAAATACCTGCCACACATGGCTTGTAGCATAAGCACTCCCCATTATCATCTGATGCGGCCCATATGGAAACTCACTATTAAGTATCATTTGGTGGGGTTCTCTTTCCTCTTCTGCATGCACTACACATATGGAAACATTTCTAGACTCCCAATTCGTATCTTGCAGCCTTATCTGACTCTCCTGCTCTTGTATGGGACCCCATATTCCTGAACTTCCATTATCACCTTCACTCCAGCGTGTATAACCCTCTGCTACCTGCTGTGTAGGTCTTCTTCTCTCCCTATTGGTTCCTACATATCTTATTTCCCCTTGATACATCACCACTGGTCTTGGATTCTCCTGAATATCCCTTATCGTCTTAGCCTTGGTCCATTCCCTATAGCCAGCAGCTCCCCCTCTATTTGGTCTAAAAAAGCACTCCGTATTGACATGGCCAATTCTTCCACATTTGTAGCAAAAATCTTGGAGCCTTTTATATAGAAATTCAATCCACGTACCCCTATCCCCCTTCCTAGGTAGCCAGCAGCCAGCAACTAAAGGGTTTTTGGTATTAACCATTATCCTTACCCTTATAAAGCCTCTTGCATAATCCAAATCTTCCAATTCCAGGAACTCTCCAACTTCACCTGCCAACTTTCTTACTTTTTCCTTCATACACAAAAACAAGGGGATTCCTTTCATCTGAACCCAAAATGGCACCATTTCCATTTGTACGTCCTCCAAAGCAAGCTAACTCATTTGGCCATCTTTTAACAGATAAGTTTTGTTTCATTACAACCCACGGAGCTTGATCCAAGATTCTTTCTACCATCTCCTCATCTCTTACTATAATGACATATGTATTCTCCTTGACCCAGTTTATTTGAGCCTCACCATACTCCCTCCATGAATTTCGCAAAATATTTTTGACACCCCATTTGTTCAGTTGTTGATTTGCCAGGACAGCACCTATTAGCTTGACACCATGTTCCATACTCGAAATCTCTAAAGACCCTTCAAGATGAACCACCAAATCCTCTACTTCTGATTGGGCCATATTTACCCAATTCCCACTTCTGGAAACTTCGGTAATATCTAACTTAGCGATAACAGATTTCCACCATAACACACTGCTAAGAAACCACTGATGATTGACTCTTCTCACACCATTATCGTTTCCTTTTAGATGCACAAAACTAATCTAGACCACGGCTTCAATGAAAAAAGAAAGTGTAGAATTGAACCTGATGCAATTGATAATACCTGTTACTCCCAGAATCCATAATTAATGTGAATTTTCCAGCAGATAAGAGTCACATCCGAGTATTTATTATCTCTATTGAATGTTACGGTCTCTCCCCCTTTATTGTCCCCATTAAAGCCACAATAAAAGGACAAGGAGAAAGCCCATTACAGGCTAATCGGGTGAAATAAACCAGTTAGCAGACTCCCAAAGAGGTAGGTGAAAAAAGTGTTAAAACCAACTGAGAAATAACAGTAAACCCCTCAAACCAAAAAACTCTCATTATAGACAAACCAGAGAGAGAAAAGTAAACAAATTAATCGGGGGAATTACTTTGGTAGGTGAAAGGAAACAAAAGAGATCTGACAAAATTGATGGTTGACAAATGAAGCAATGGAAAAGAGAAGACTCCCACAACTGGGAGAAAGACTCTCACAAGAGAGAGAACAACTCTCACAATCGAGAGAAACCACCATTACACATGAGCAGGTAATTACTATAAATACAAATGGATGGTGCACATAAATTACTAAAACTTAAAGCAAAAATAACAGACCCATATACCAATTCACTTCAATCCCCAAACACCTCAATCCATTCCAACTTTTTCTCTTCCTTGGTATGCATTATTTGATAGACAAAACAGTGAAAAGAGAATACTCCCACAACTGCGAGAAATACTCTCACAAGACAGAGATTAACTCTTGCAGCCGAGAGAAACCACCGTCACACAGGAGCATGTAGTTACTATAAATACAAATGGATGGTGCACACAAATTATTAAAAACTTAAAGCAAAAATAACAGACCCAGATACCAATTCACTTCAATCCCTAAACACCTCGATCCATTCCAACTTTTTCTCTTCCTTGGTATGCATTATTTGACAGACAAAACAGTGATTTTCTGATTTTGGGGTTAACAAAATACACACCCAATTGTCCTATAAATAGGGGTCAATTGCCTCGTAATGCTATAGGGAGAGTACATACCAAATAACAAAAAGAAAATCAAAACAAGTACATTCCAACCAAAAGAAGGAAGCAAATTCCAAAGCAAATAGGGCAATGCACATACACGGCAACAAGGGGGAAACATGCTATCTTTCCTGCAACAAAAAAAAATCAGCAAAAGAAAAGAAAAGGAAACAAAAAAAATAAATAAGGAAAAGGCTTCAAAATTTCCAAAACATCAAAGGAAAGTACCTTTCCTTACCAAAATACAAAAGGCAATCCCTCCAAAGCAATGATAAGTCTTCAAGTTTCCCAAACCAAGAGGGAAAACACCCATTTGGCCCAAAAAAAAGAGAATCGGAAGGGAAAAAAATGCAAATCCTACTTACCCAAGGAAGAGCATTAAATCTTTCCAAAACCTTGAAGGAAATCATCAAAGTTTTCCAAAACCTTGACAGAAATCACCTTCATTGCCAAAATTGAATGAGGTTCCTACTTAAGGAAGGAAAAACATTTTTCCCATAACCACAAGAAAAAAAATTCAAATCCCAAAATACACCAAATGTATTTTGCCAAAGACTATGGAAAATCAAATACGCACAATAAGTATGTGCCGATTTATCTATTTTCAAATTTTCTTTCAAGATCAAGCCTCTATAGCCCTTGAGGAAAGAAAAAAATTATTTTCTTTCAAGATCAAACCTCTACGGCCCTTGAAGAAAATTTTCATTTACTTTCAAGATCAAGCCTTTAAGGCCCTTGAAGAAATGTTTCGTCCAAGAAATACGCCTCAACGGCCCTTGACGAAATTCATCATGTCAATTCAAGAAATACGCCTCTACAGCCCTTGAAGAAGCAAACTAATTCAAGATCAAGTCTCGACAACCCTTCAGTTAGAACATTCACATTGCAGGACTTCAAAACACGTTTCCTACATGTGACAAGCACATGCCTATAACGTGCCTTGAAGTGGGGGCATTTGTAGAAATGTAAATTTCATTGCATGCAAATGATGTATCACAAAGATCCACGTGGTATATGACTCATCATAAATAGACAAGTCATCAATGACATGTGGCACAAATCAATCAAAGGAAGCCCAAAACCTTCCCAAAAGTCGGCAAAAGGGGAATAAGTCTCCTTAAAATCAGCAAGGGGCCCAAATTGCTCCCAAATCCATCCAAAGGCAAGCTTTGAGAAGTCTATAAATACAAGGTCCTCAGACAAGCATAAGGTCAACAATTTCTACATTCAAAGGCAGAAATTCTCACAAAATGATAACCTCTGCCAAATCTTTGAAGACTAATACGCTGCCAAAGCTCTCTTTGAAGAACGCACAACCAAAGTCGAAGCTTTCTTTCAACCAAAGTTGAAGAACACCCTTGAAGAATCAACAAACACTTATGCCGATTCCTTCAAGACTTTCAAAACTTGTAACGACGTTCAATTCAAGATCACGTCGCCAAGACCCTTAAATCAACGAAATCCTTCATCAACGCTACCTTTGCCGCAGCCCTAAACCTGAGGTGAAGACTATACACGCATTGTTTCAAGCTCAAAATGTGAAACAATCGTTCAATCGTTCGTCTGAGTTCAAGTCATCGCGACCCTTGGATCAACAACCTACGCATCTACATCAAATTTGAAGATTGAATCAAAGGAAAATTGTAAACAGAGATTGTAACCCTACAAATTCATTAATACAAATCTACTTTGTACACATGTTCTCATTTTATTCATTACAGAATTTTCATGTTTACAAATACATTGCCACCACTTTAGGTGTTAACAATAAAGAGTGCAAAAGCGCTGCATCATGAAATTTTGAGGTATGTTAACACCATTATCTTTAAATGTGGTTTTCTTAACGGATTCCACTTGTAATTTTTCGCTGCTCTTTTTTCGCAGAAGTTTCTCTACTTACATAAATGCTTTACGAATTTCAGTTTTTATTGTCTGATTATTTTTTGCGACGATTGTATTATTTTTGTTTTAACTGGAAATTTGGGGGTTTCTTAATTATTATCAAATACGATTTTTCTAATTTTCTGATTTTGGGGTTTTCCAAGGAGTGAAATTTTGGTCTTTGCAGATTTTAGGGCTTTGAAATGGGTATGTGTTGTTTTTATTGTTTCGGTCTTACTTGTTCCTTTCTTTGATTTTTGTTGTCTGTCTACTTCTGCGTTACTTCGTAATTCATTTTCCAGTGTTGGGTGATGGAATCTAGGATTTTTAGTAAATTTTCTGTGTAATTCCAATTGAAAGACTGGAAAATGATTAAAATTATGTTCTCTTTCTTTTTCTTTATTTTTTTCAAATTTCTCTTAAGTTTTTTTTTTTTGGGATTTAAAAGTATCTTTTCCCGATTGGTTAGAATTTTTTTCATCTCTCCAATTGGTTCTTTTTTATTCTATCCAACCTTGTTGTCTTTATTTTTAATTTTTTTTTAATTTTTAATTTTGTAACTTACTGCATAAGTTAGAATAAGCTTTTCACATAACATGGATGATTAGAACGAGAAACTCATCCGAAGAATGAATCCAGTAAGGTATATGCAAAAATCATACTTTGGGTCCGTATAGAAACATGAGTTTTCTTTTAGCATACAATTTTGATGCAATAATTTATCTCATGGTTTGTAAGATATCGTACGAATTTTACCTACCTGGCAGTCAATGGCTGATGTCACTTCTAAGAAGCTGAGATCAACATATGGCATGTCACAACAGTATATTTTTCACAAGTAGATGCTGAAACCTTACACATCACACTAGGCAAGTTTCAATGTTTTTCACTTCCACTTTAAGGCTTTTCTAATTAATATTTTGTGCTGAAATTTGATTGAACTTTATTTAGGGTTTTGATTTTAGGATTTCTCCAGTCAAATTGCCACCAGGGTAATCAGAAAAATAAATAAATAAATAAAAGATTTGGTCTCTGGTTACAAGGTGACTTCACCTCTCTCTCTCTCCAAAACTCAATTTTGAAGTTATCGTGCATTTTTTTTTTTCGGATCACTATCACCTTTTGACTTTGTCTTATGGTTTTATCATTGTACATTGCTGGTTAACTGTCATTGTTTTCTTCTGCAGCATGGAGAGTTGTGCAAGGCACTTTCTGCAATTTATTGCAAAATAATGTCAATTTTCCCTTCTTTGGATACAACTCAACCTAGGAGCAAGTCTGGTATGCTTTATGTTCATTGCATGTAGCACTTGAAAAGGCTAAGAATGTAGTACACTTTATTTGGCAGGTATCCCCTCAAATATTACATTTGTAATGATGCAGTTATCGTTACTCCAACTTTTTTAAGTGAACAATTATTTTCCCCTTTCTACTTTGAAGAAATAGAATTCTCTTTAGATATTTAAAGTTGTTTCATTCATGATGAGGTTGTGTATAAATTGCATTGGCATTCGTAACTCAATTTTTGACTCGAACATTGTTTATGAAGATTGCAGTTGCATAATCTTTCATATAATTTTCAACCCTGCACCAACGCACGGGTACAAATTCTAGCATACTCTATAGCTATTGTATTTTATAGTAAGTTTTTTTAGTATAAAAAATTAAAATCATCAAAGTAACTCTTTTATTAATGTGTCGAAATGTGTTACCCGCATGTCACCTTCGTGTAAACCTGTTAAGCACCCGTTATTAATGGGTTCTTATAATGTGACCCGACAATGACTCAATTAGTTATCGTGTTGACCCGAAACCTGTTATTTTCATGTCGTTTACGTGTTCTGTATATAATGGGTCATGTAAGAATTTGCTAGATCTAATTTCAGTCCATATTCCAATTCCATCAAGGGTTTAGTATTTAATTTGTTAACTTGCAAATTTTGAGTGTTAACATCATCATAGAATTGAAAAAAATGAAATCCATCAAAATCTTAGGGGAAGTTGGATTTGCTATGTCAAAAAACTTACTATAAAAGCACTCAAACCCATAACTTTATTTTATTTTATTTTTTGAACAAAACTTGTTAAATTTTTTTGATAAATGAGTTTTGTATACACTTAGACTTTTGTAGACTCACAAAAAGTTATAATTGAATATCAAAATATTTTGATAGGGTTTTTATAAGTCATAAAAAATCTTTATTCAATATAGGGTAACTTTAATTGACTCTTTAGAAGTCTGTATTGAATGCACTTGAATTTGACAGCCGAACAAAGTCTATCACAATCCATACCACCTCTAAATTCCTATTATTTATTATGTGACTATATTATGTTTGTTAATTGGTAATACACCAAATTACATGTGACACATATATCTTAGTTTTTCACAAAGTTACACAATTGGCGAACCATAATGAACTGATATAGTAATAAATAACTCCTCCAATCCTCATTTATCAATTCTTTTATTCAGGCTCATTCTCTCAAGAAAAATGAGGCTTTCTCTTGTGCACATTAAATGTACACGTTTGAATTTTACTGAACAAAAGTCGTTAAATAATTTACCGTAACAAGATCTAACGAATCTAATTCAAATGTGTGCACTTTAGATGTAAAATAGAGAATAGTTACAATGCTCACTCTATATCTAATTTAACGATCTGAATTATCTTCCACATCTCGCAGAAAAAATGGACTGAAGTGTTAACGGGTTAAATGGCCTACGACATATATCCGAGCGTAATGTCAAAGAGTGGCACTGTTCGTAAATTTTCTTATCTTAAGGGTTACTTACGTCATTGAACCGAAATAAAATAAAAATAAATACAGTATGTACAAAGGGCGGGAAAACGCTTTTTCATCCCTCCGAAACCCTCCTCTTTTTCTCTCTCTCTTTCTCTCTCTCACTCAACTTTTGTCTCTCAGAAGTCTGAACCCGCAAAATCTTAGACGGATATCCATTTCAACAGCCCAAAGCAATGAGCGGCTACCAGAGCCGAAAGCGGGACCGTGGCGACTCATGGGTCCCCAGGAAGCAGAAGGTCATGCGGACCGCCGAGGAGGAGCTGGAGTCCAAGCTAGGGTTCGATCTGTTCTCCGAAGGCGATACCAGGCTCGGCTGGTTGCTCAATTTCGCCACCGTAAGTTGATTCTCTACCAGTAGAGATTTTGCCCCATTTGATCTTCCATTTCAGAAATCTGTTTTTTTATTTGCGTCTGTTTGGTTGCTGAGATAGCAGATGGGAAAGTTTCAATTTGGGATTTTTAAGGTTTAAGCTCTGTTTCGAAGTGATTTGATTATGGAAATGGGATGAATTGAAAAGCTCATTTACACCTACTCGGTTTTTACTTATTTATTTTAATTTGGTGCAATCACATGATGGAAATTTGAGTTCAATTATCTTAAAGTATTGTCATTTGGGAATTATAGATGCTTCTTTGTAATTTTGCAGTCATCTTGGGAGGATCAAGACACCCGTAAAGTATATAGTTGTGTCGATTTGTATTTCGTTTCTCAGGTAAGACATTCTGTAAAGAAGTTTTGGTATAATTGGTTATGTTTTATGGTGGTTAATTGTTCTGGCGAATCACTTAGCTGTTTTCTCACTTAATTGCAGGATGGTTCTACTTTCAAGTCAAAATACAAGTTTCGCCCTTATTTCTATGCAGCCACAAAGGTTTCTACCAAACTTATATGTTTGCTTTTGCAAAGTTTCTTCGATCATTAGTTATATTTACAATGATGATGACCTTTTCATTTTAGGAGAAAATGGAAATGGACGTTGAAGCATATTTGAGACGGCGTTATCAAAATCAAATTGCTGATGTTCAAATAGTGCAGAAAGAAGATCTTGATCTTGTAAGCAACCTTATAAAACTTCACCAAGTTTATTAGTCTTTGGTACTTATTTTCCCTTTTTATAACTAATTTGACATTCAATTATGACAAATTTGAGTTGAATCGACCTATGCCTGGTACACCCTAGGCATGTTTTGCTTAGGCAAGTTTGAGTTCGATTTTGACATTCTGTCTACTTTGAAATCATTTTCTATTCATTATCTAGTTGGAAGTACTATGTATTCATGAAAAGTGTCTGACTTTTCTGTAAAAATTTTCCATTTTATGATGATTGATGTCCACGATCGATTTGTTTTCTTTCAATTCAACAAAGCTTTTACGATCAAGACTCTAAAACTTCCAAGCTGACATGTCCCTGTCTTACTTCTTCCTTTCTTGATATGCATAGGTGGCTTAATCTTTTAACAACTTCACTTTTTGAAGTTATTCCAAACACTCGCCTCAAGCCCTCGGGCATAAATTTTGTTGTTTCTGAAAGAGGATTTTTTTTTTTTTAATCTCATCTAAGAGATTACAGCTGATTGAATTTAGTTGTATTGGTTTGGTTTTTTTGTTTTGCTATGGCATTGTTGGCAAGTATTTCAAGGTAAATGGATAATTGTTTAATTCCGGTCTTTCAATATGTTAGGACTTTTCTACACTTACAGACAATTTCTATGATATGGCTCCTCTTGAGCATTGTAACATTAACTTATTTGAGGCATGCAGCATACAAAAACTTAGATTGGATATTCAAATTTTTCTATATATGCTGCTATTGTAGAGCTCATGGCGCTTCATTATTTCTTTCACATGCATATCTCCAAATGTGTGTATTCTAATATGTTTCTGTACTTCACAGAAAAATCATTTGTCTGGCCTTCGCAAGTCCTACCTAAAGCTATCGTTTGATAATGTTCAACAACTAATGAATGTCAAGAGTGACTTGCTACATGTCGTAGAAAGAAACCGCGCCAAATTTGACGCTGCAGAAGCTTATGAGTCAATATTAATTGGGAAACGGTGAGGTCACGTTGTCTTGATTCTTGTTCCTTTTGGATGTGGAGCTCACTTTGTTTAGATACCTTATTTGGTCAGAATGGTACCTTGCCATTTTCTTTTGGTAGCTTTCGGTTTGCTGCTCAATTGAACTGCTTGTTTTGTTCTCTGATCCTCTTGGTGCTGGTTTTGTAGAGAACAAAGGACTCAAGATTTTTTAGATTGTATTGTTGATCTTCGTGAATATGATGTTCCTTACCATGTCCGCTTTGCCATTGACAATGGTGATTTACACTACATCCTGCTGCTTTCTTGACTTTTTTGTTTGCTTTAGTTTCTGAAGTTCATCCCCTTTCAAATTTCTTGCCACTCAGATGTACGATGTGGGCAGTGGTATGATGTTAGTGTATCCAGTAGTGGTTCTGTGCTTAAGATGAGGACAGATCTTCTCCAGCGTGCTGAAGTTCATGTCTGTGCATTTGATATTGAGACAACGAAGCTACCTTTGAAATTTCCAGATGCTGAATATGATTTAATAATGATGATTTCATACATGGTTGACGGACAAGGTTACTTGATTATTAACAGAGAGGTAAGATTCACATCCTTCAGCAATTTCTTCCCTTGTCCATGTTTAGCATTTGGGATGCCTCTTGTATGTGGCCACAAATAGAGTGCATAGTCATAAGGAATGTTTGCAGCTGCTATATTTTTCTGTTTAGATACTCCATTTTAACATCCTCGGTCTTGGACCTGCTTAATTAATTATCTTCGACTTTAGTCAACAAACAGTCTGTGTTCCCATTTGCCAAGGATATGAAATAATTTTAGAAATCCTTTTTTAAAAAGAGTTCCTGTCAAGGTTTTGCTTTTTTTTTTATTAAAAAATTTTACTTGTCTTTTCCTACTATAAACACTATTTTCTGCTTTTGTAGGCACCATTATTCTTTTTGTGTTCTTGTAATTTAAATGGGGTGCAATAAGCTTGAACTTTGAAGGGTTGATAGGTTTAAGTTTCCTATAAAAGGAAAAAGAATTAATATGTATGTAGTTCTATGCTTAATTTTCTTGTTATCTGCAATCTGTTGGGATATTAAGTTTTAACTTTGAAGGTTGATAGGTTTAAGTTTCCAATAAAAATATCATTAGATGTATGTAATGATAGGTTGAATTTCTTTGTTATCTGCAGTGTGTTGGGGATGATATAGAGGATTTGGAGTACACTCCAAAACCAGAATTTGAGGGGTTTTTCAAGGTGACAAATGTGAAGAATGAGGTATTGGTATCCATGGAAACACCCACCTACCTCCCCTTAAATGTCATTTTAATTAGTTTGGTTTGTATACGGGGTTTTACAATTCTAATTACTTGTAATATTTGCAATTGATATGATTGCAAATGGTATGATCATTGTTGCAGGTAGAACTTCTAAGAAAATGGTTTTGCCATATGCGGGAGGCGAAGCCTGGAATTTATGTCACATACAATGGTGATTTTTTCGACTGGCCTTTCCTGGAAACCAGAGCCTCGTATCATGGGTTCAAACTGAATGATGTATGTTGCTACTTTTGTGAGTTACTTTCTTAAACAAAACAACAATAGAATTCAAAACTTCTAGGCTGAAAATTTGAAATAATTACCAAGGAGATTAGAACTTAAATTTTTCATCTTCAGTGCTTGCAGAAGTTGCTTATTCTTTGATATTATGTAAAGAATGGAATGGGCTATGGCTTGTAACGTTTAGCAAAACTCCTTTACTGTCCAATCAGAAAACTTATGGACATGAATGTCATACTGATTGATTTATTTTCATTTATCAGTGCTTTAATGTAAAAGTATATACATGAACCACAATCAGATTGGTACGGTTTGGTTGAAGCTTTCTGTATGAAAATTTCTACGTGATGCTAATGTTTAGATTTAAAACATAAACTGTTTATGACACGTATATGAAGCTTTACTTATTGATTTTATTCAGGATCATGTACATTGTACTTATAACTTCTTTACACTTGTGTTGTTTGTCTTTCTGTATTCACATCACACGCACGGACACACACACACATTGTAGTTTCTACTAAATACAGAAAGATAAACAACACATAGTGGATAAACAATTAAACATCACTCAGTTTAAATTATTTCAGGTATCATGCTGACATGAAAATCTTGAATTAACTCTCAAAAACCTCATTATCTAAGATACTTGTGTTTTTTACAATTGACAAATTTCACAACGTAAAGGGCTTGTGTGACATTGATATTATCATTTTTCTTGTGTTTCCTATGTATTGTCATTTCAGATTTCCACTTAACTATTTCTTCTATTTTACCTCTCCCCTGCCCTTGAGCTTGCAGGAGGTTGGATTTCAATGCGACAAGAATCAGGGGGAGTGCCGAGCTAAATTTGCTTGCCATCTTGACTGTTTTGCATGGGTCAAACGTGATAGTTATCTTCCTCAGGGGAGCCAGGGCCTTAAGGTATGATTGTCCAATTTGACCTCATTGTTTTCTTCTTCAAGATAGAAAGCATTGAGGACAAATCATCCGCTTTAGCATCATTCAAATTTCTCCTAAATTTCAAATCCCATTTCTGCACACCATTCTTAGAGACAACAATGCTTGAGGTGAACCGATTCCTATGTCTGGACAAATTATATGGTCTAGGAAACAAGGCCACGAAGATATTCTCCCCCCTCCATTTGTCCTTTCAGAATTTAATATCCTCACCATTCCCCAACGCAAATACGCAGCAGCTCAAGAAAGAGTTGTAACTTGTAACCACCAGAAATATCATTCCGGGGGAACTGGCTGGAGCCCCTCACAACGGTCTTGGAGTCCCACCCATTGGTGAACCTCTGTTTGCTCAAAATTACAGAATGCCATTAAAAACTCCTCTATCGGAGGAACCTACACAACCACTGAGCTAAAAGATCCCTGTTTCTGACCAGAAAATTTCCAATTCCCAGTCCCCCATCTTCTTTGGATTTGGAAATCAGCTCCCGCCCAGTACAAATAATAACTCTGTACGATATAAAAAGAATTAATCTTTGAACTTCAATTATGCTTGTGTAAACCAGATGAAAAAGTAGTATGTTCATTTGTTTCCAAGTATTTGTTATGTAGCTTGAAAGTTTGATTGTGTATAATTTAAATTTTATTTCAGGCTGTTACAAAGGCAAAGTTAGGTTATCATCCCCTGGAGGTGAATCCTGAGGATATGGTTCGCTTTGCAAAGGAGAAACCTCAGGTGTGGATGAGTGGGTGCAAATGAATTTTTTTCTTTATTTTGGTTTGTTTTTGTTTTCAGGAATGCTTTGGCATGGTGTATTTGAGATAGTAAAGGTTGAATAATGGTGACATGTATATGAGCTGGAAAAAATAAATTAAGTGCCCTAGATGCTATTGCAGCTTGCATGATAGTGTCCATTGATTACCTTGGCATTGTTCTTCTTTTTGTCTCTTTGTAGATTCAGTCCTCAGTCAAGGGTTGCATACTGATGATGACTGGACAAGTGTAAAAAAAGCTCACTGAACAAAATTCGTTGATTAATCAAATTGTTGGTGTGTGCATCTGTAATTCTGTATGGACATACTCTTAGTTTCTGGCTGATAAATTATCAAATTCCCTGATGCTTGAGCATTGGTATGATGGTATCTGGCTCCTATACTGGATCGATTGATTATTTCCTACGAGATTTGGGATTGTTTTAGGTTTCCAGTTTGTATTCATCTTTTCCTTCCATTACATGCTGGTGGATATGTGTGTGTATGTACATGCTCAATTGAAGTGTGTTTCCTTTGCACATTCTTGTAACAGGAATATTTCTGATAATCTTTTTCTATTTGGTTGAACATGTAATCACAGATGATGGCATCCTATTCTGTTTCTGATGCCGTTGCGACTTATTACTTGTATATGACTTATGTGCATCCATTCATTTTCTCTCTCGCAACTATTATTCCAATGTCTCCGGACGAGGTTTTGCGCAAGGGTAGTGGAACTCTTTGTGAAATGCTTCTCATGGTTCAGGTGTGCTATTCTATGTCCTTTTCAAGCAAACTTTCTATAGTTCTCTACCCAAAAAAAAAAATCTTTGATATTTCAGCTATTATCTTTATCTCTCTTCGACAATAAATTTTTGTATTTTATGCAGGCATACAAGGCAAATGTTATCTGCCCTAACAAACATCAATCTGATCCCGAAAAGTTCTATAAAAATCACCTTTTAGAGAGTGAGACTTATATAGGTGGCCATGTTGAATGCCTTGAAAGTGGTGTTTTTAGATCTGATATTCCAACTAGCTTTAAGCTTGATGGCTCTGCCTATGAGGTATGTTTTCATCATTCAGTACCAATATTTCTTTCCATTGTTTTACTAGTTCTGGTTTCATTGATTGGTTTGCCATCATTTCTAATTTTCATTGTGCACTATCATTTGTTTGACTTCATTTCGTATTAACGATTGATGCATCATCTTTACATATTGATGCATTACATGACTAGAAGCTCATCTTTGTTTATGCTCTATATAACATTCATAACCACATTGACATCTACTGAATTTGATTTATTTTCATTGATTCAATTTTCTGAACCGGAAACAGCTATGTGCTAAAAACTGGCCATTTTCTGTGAAGCCATATTGGGTTTGTCTACAGAGCACAATAATCAAATATATCTCTTTATTGAAATTGAATTTTCTATTTTTCTCCAGGAAACAGGTGGCTACACATTATTTACTCACTAGTAAAGAATTTGTTAAACTATCAAGATGATAATCAATACCCAATTGGGGTGAAGGGCAGAATATCTCGACACATTTAGCATACAATATACTTCTTAGAACCAATCTAATCTGAACTACGTCTGGAGTGGAAAATGTGGAAACACATGGTCTTCACTGCATTATCCCTTTTTGCCTCGTGTGGAACTTAGAATGTTTTGCACTAATCATGTTTCAGTATCACCTATCAGTCTAAACAGTCTTTTGTTTTAAACTGAAAATGTAAAAAAGAGTAAATAAACCCTAGATGCACTACATTTAGAATCCATGTATCAATGTTTGTGCCAAACTATTTTAATGTTTAATTTCCATTTGAAAACTTGGGGAATTCTAGGTACGTTGTTTATGGAAGCAATCACATCTGTATGAAGTTTTCCGTTTTTATCCAAAGGATTGTATATAATTCAAACAGTTTTTCAGTGGTTGTAGTGTGCATAATCTGTTTTCCACGTGTAATTTTGGCTAATATGAGTGCATCATGGTCTGAATCTCAATTTTTATAAGGAAATGTCATTGATTGTTTCTACAGTTATTTGTAGGATAGCTTTTTCTTGATTTCCATTGCTATTTGTAATGCTAGAAAAGGTACTAACTACAAATGCTAAAAAACGCATTATACATTTGTCTTTAATATACGGTTTGGGAATTCTGGTTTACAGCAATTGATCAACAATCTTGATCGAGATCTTCAATATGCTATAAGAGTAGAGGGTAAGATGGATGTTGATTCAGTATCCAATTATGAAGAAGTAAAGAGTTCTATATTGGAAAAGGTACTGTTCTTTTTTTTTTTTCTTCAAGCAGATGTATTCTTGTATTCTGTTGCCTGGACACATGTCTAAGTATATTCTGTGAGTTTCATTTATATGATATATCATGTACAAAAAAAAAACTGTTTTTTTCTGTGAGTGGTATAAACTTCCTGTT